>RBVU03000042.1:10000-45769 GCA_004115045.4 Sinella curviseta
GTCTGTCCCTATTAATCATTACCTCGACTCCGAAAGCCAACGAAATAGAACCGAGATCCTATTCCATTATTCCATGCACAATTGTTCAGGCTGTAGCGCCTGCTTTGAGCACTCCAATTTTTTCAAAGTAAACGTGCTGGCCACTCAAGGCACCCGATTAAGAGCACCATGAACGAACCAACAAAATCGTCCGGGCAGACAGTAAACGCCGCAAGGCGCACCACCCGCCCGAAACCGAGATCCAACTACGAGCTTTTTAACAACAGCAAAATTAATATACGCTATTGGAGCTGGAATTACCGCGGCTGCTGGCACCAGACTTGCCCTCCAATAGATCCTCGTTAAAGGATTTAAAGTGTACTCATTCCGATTGCTAAGCCTCGTATGAGTTTAGCATCGTTATTTTTCGTCACTACCTCCCCGTGCTGGGAGTGGGTAATTTGCGCGCCTGCTGCCTTCCTTGGATGTGGTAGCCGTTTCTCAGGCTCCCTCTCCGGAATCGAACCCTAATTCCCCGTTACCCGTTACAACCATGGTAGGCGCATAACCTACCATCGACAGTTGATAAGGCAGACACTTGAAAGATACGTCGCCGGTACGAGACCATGCGATCAGCAAAGTTATTCAGAGTCACCAAAGAAACGAGCCGAAACTCGATTGGCTTTGATCTAATAAAAGCGCCCCTTCCACGAGGGTTGGGGCTCTGCGCATGTATTAGCTCTAGAATTACCACAGTTATCCAAGTAGTAAGTGCGATCTAAGGAACCATAACTGATGTAATGAGCCATTCGCGGTTTCACTTTATTTTCGCTTGAACTTAGACATGCATGGCTTAATCTTTGAGACAAGCATATGACTACTGGCAGGATCAACCAGGTAGCTAAGCACTAAGACTTAACTTTTTACACAAGATCCATTACAGACTCTCGTGCATTCACTCTTTGGTTATGACGAAGCACCCAGGCACGAGAGAGCCCCGCTGCACCCACAAGTCCGTCTGTGTCCTAAATGCAACGAAAGCTCAACCCACACAAGGGAAATCTCCGCCAACCCCAAACTCGCTTACGCTCTCACCAACTCAGCCTTGTAAAAACGTTCACAAATCAATTCAATTTAAAAGCTCGGTTACTTACAAAGGAACAGCCTAAACTCAGTATCTCCTTTACACCGAAGCGTAGTGAGATGTAGCTGTGCTGCCCTATACTTTCGCCTCATCGTAGTTCATTTATCGAGACTAATGCCCACAAAAATAATTCTGCAGCCATTCATGTCTTCCAACAAAACCACAGTTTGGCAGATGTGTAGTAACGGTAATAAAATAATATATTATCGTCACATAGTATCCGTTTCCCTTCCGTTTAATCATCGAGACGAGAGAACGCGGCCACACACGGAACCACCCCTCGCCTACTAACTGATGAAAAAACAAGCAGCAGGTCATATAATGCAACTCTTGAATAAAAAATTCTCAAGCCGCGACAAAACTCCTGCTACCAAAAATTTAGGCTGAATGCTCATACTGCAAATCCACGTTACGCAAAAATGCAACAAATTTACAAACAACCACGAGAAAAATACCGCAGAAAACATATTCAATGACCACGTTAATAGACGTTCTCCCTAACTCTATTCAACTATTCGGCCATATCCATTTTGTCCTCCACATTTCCCTTTTTCTCGTAGAAACAAAACCATCTTTCACGTTGTGTCAATTACGTAGGAAGAAACATATGTCTCAAGTTTCCCCATTTTGTGCACTTTTCCCATAAGGAAACCAAAAAACCACGGGCATCAAATTTTCTCAATGCTAAATTCACATAAGCCATTTTCACAAAATCCTCGACACGTTTATTCTTGGAGTAGTGTCCATTTAAGACCAAAAACGCAGACCACACTGGTGTATTTAAATAACATTAATCGCGTCCTCGTAAGAAGAGGGACATAGAAAAATTTTCCCATTTTTTTCTCCAATGCTTTCCTGTGTTAAACAACCACGGGAAAATTCCCCGGCCTATAATAATTAACAAAGGAAAGATGTCTGGTGACTAGCCAGGGGAAATTTACCGAGTCTGACAAAAATTAACCAAGCCGTAAATGGACAGCTCTTACTACATGCAAAGCATACAAACAAGCCTCCCATAAGAGTCTGGGTTAATTTTTCAGAGTGCCACGGCCCAGGTCCCGGGGAATTTAACCAAGGCGTAAATGGACAGCTCCTGCTATCTTCCAGCACCAAATTCGTCGGGAAAAAAAGTCTTCGAATTCAAGGGGAAGTATGCACGGTAAATGGAACGGTTTTCAATGCACATACATACAAAGCATACAAACAAGCCTCCCATAAGAGTCTTGGTTAATTTTTCAGAGTGCCACGGCCCAGGTCCCGGGGAATTTAACCAAGGCGTAAATGGACAGCTCCTGCTATCTTCCAGCACCAAATTCGTTAGGGAAAAAAAGTCTTCGAATTCAAGGGGAAGTATGCACGGTAAATGGAACGGTTTTCAATGCACATACATACAAAGCATACAAACAAGCCTCCCATAAGAGTCTTGGTTAGCTTTTCAATACCCTCGGCAAATCACCGGGGCTGTTTAACACGTAAAGCATAGGCAGGCAATCGCCATAAGAGCCTTGGTTAATGTTTCAATGCCCCGGGCAAATCACCGGGGCAGTTTAACACGTAAAGCATAGGCAGGCACTTGCCATAAGAGTCTTGGGTAGCCGTCGTCTGCCGGGCAATTTCCCGGGCACATGATTTTTTTTGTTTCTTCCATTTTTCAGCAGCCGCGGTAATTCCAGCTCTAGTAAAGTACATTAATCCCGCTGTTTCATCTTTCCTTCATTATCCCATTCAAGTTTTCATCATTTCCTGGCATCATGTCTGAATGTAACAAAACTGAGAAGGGAACGCATCACAGTTCAGTTACATTATGACATGATGCTGAAAAACAATAACAACCAAAGACTGCATTAAGTTTTAAGCCCAAGTAAACGACGGGAGTAGATTATACTCTATCGTCACCAATGTGAAGACATTCATCGAACGTCAAGTAAACGGCGGGAGTAACCATGACTCACTTTAAGGTAGCCAAACGCCTCGGATTCTAATTAGTGACGCGCTCAAGTTTTAACATGGGCAGCATAGCCAGTCCCCAAAGTGAAGACATTCATCCAAGCGCAAGTAAACGGCGGGAGTAACCATGACTCACTTTAAGGTAGCCAGACGCCTCGGATTCTAATTAGTGACGCGCTCAAGTTTTAACATGGGCAGCATAGCCAGTCACCAAAGTGAAGAAATTCATCCAAGCGCAAGTAAACGGCGGGAGTAACCATGACTCTCGTAAGGTAGCCAAATGCCCCGTCGCCGAATTAGTGACGCGCTCTAGTTTTAACATGGGCAACATTGCAAGTCATCTTTCATAAGAGCGTTGATAATTTTTCTCTTCGCCCCACGAGGACATGGGCAATACAATGCCCACTGCCCATTGAGTCTTTGTTGTTTTTAAGATTCAAGGGGAAGTATGGTCCGAAAGCGGAAACTTAAAGAGGTTCGAGTTTTACAGTATTTCAGCTTTTCTAATGCCTCGGCAAATCGCCGGGCCAGTTTAACACACAAAGCATAGGCATACACGCTCCATAAGAGTCTTGGTTAGCTTTTCAATACCCTCGGCAAATCACCGCGGCAGTTAAACACGTAAAGCATAGGCAGGCACTCGCCATAAGAGCCTTGGTTAATGTTTCAATGCCCCGGGCAAATCACCGGGGCAGTTTAACACGTAAAGCATAGGCAGGCACTTGCCATAAGAGCCTTGGTTAATGTTTCAATGCCCCGGGCAAATCACCGGGGCAGTTTAACACGTAAAGCATAGGCAGGCACTTGCCATAAGAGTCTTGGGTAGCCGTCGTCTGCCGGGCAATTTCCCGGGCACATGATTTTTTTTGTTTCTTCCATTTTTCAGCAGCCGCGGTAATTCCAGCTCTAGTAAAGTACATTAATCCCGCTGTTTCATCTTTCCTTCATTATCCCATTCAAGTTTTCATCATTTCCTGGCATCATGTCTGAATGTAACAAAACTGAGAAGGGAACACATCACAGTTCAGTTACATTATGACATGATGCTGGAAAACAATAACAACCAAAGATTGCATTAAGTTTTAAGCCCAAGTAAACGACGGGAGTAGATTATACTCTATCGTCACCAATGTGAAGACATTCATCGAACGTCAAGTAAACGGCGGGAGTAACCATGACTCACTTTAAGGTAGCCAAACGCCTCGGATTCTAATTAATGACGCGCTCAAGTTTTAACATGGGCAGCATAGCCAGTCACCAAAGTGAAGAAATTCATCCAAGCGCAAGTAAACGGCGGGAGTAACCATGACTCACTTTAAGGTAGCCAAACGCCTCGGATTCTAATTAGTGACGCGCTCAAGTTTTAACATGGGCAGCATAGCCAGTCACCAAAGTGAAGAAATTCATCCAAGCGCAAGTAAACGGCGGGAGTAACCATGACTCACTTTAAGGTAGCCAAACGCCCCGTCGCCGAATTAGTGACGCGCTCCAGTTTTAACATGGGCAACATAGCAAGTCATCTTTCATAAGAGCGTTGATAATTTTTCTTTTCGTCCCACGAGGGCATGGGCAATACAATGCCCACTGCCCATTGAGTCTTTGTTGTTTTTAAGACTCAAGGGGAAGTATGGTCCGAAAGCGGAAACTTAAAGAGGTTCGAGGTTTACAGTATTTTAGCTTTTCTAATGCCTCGGCAAATCGCCGGGGCAGTTTAACACGTAAAGCATAGGCAGGCACTCGCCATAAGAGCCTTGGTTAATGTTTCAATGCCCCGGGCAAATCACCGGGGCAGTTTAACACGTAAAGCATAGGCAGGCACTCGCCATAAGAGCCTTGGTTAATGTTTCAATGCCCCGGGCAAATCACCGGGGCAGTTTAACACGTAAAGCATAGGCAGGCACTTGCCATAAGAGTCTTGGGTAGCCGTCGTCTGCCGGGCAATTTCCCGGGCACATGATTTTTTTTGTTTCTTCCATTTTTCAGCAGCCGCGGTAATTCCAGCTCTAGTAAAGTACATTAATCTCGCTGTTTCATCTTTCCTTCATTATCCCATTCAAGTTTTCATCATTTCCTGGCATCATGTCTGAATGTAACAAAACTGAGAAGGGAACACATCACAGTTCAGTTACATTATGACATGATGCTGGAAAACAATAACAACCAAAGATTGCATTAAGTTTTAAGCCCAAGTAAACGACGGGAGTAGATTATACTCTATCGTCACCAATGTGAAGACATTCATCGAACGTCAAGTAAACGGCGGGAGTAACCATGACTCACTTTAAGGTAGCCAAACGCCTCGGATTCTAATTAGTGACGCGCTCAAGTTTTAACATGGGCAGCATAGCCAGTCACCAAAGTGAAGAAATTCATCCAAGCGCAAGTAAACGGCGGGAGTAACCATGACTCACTTTAAGGTAGCCAGACGCCTCGGATTCTAATTAGTGACGCGCTCAAGTTTTAACATGGGCAGCATAGCCAGTCCCCAAAGTGAAGACATTCATCCAAGCGCAAGTAAACGGCGGGAGTAACCATGACTCACTTTAAGGTAGCCAGACGCCTCGGATTCTAATTAGTGACGCGCTCTAGTTTTAACATGGGCAACATTGCAAGTCATCTTTCATAAGAGCGTTGATAATTTTTCTCTTCGCCCCACGAGGACATGGGCAATACAATGCCCACTGCCCATTGAGTCTTTGTTGTTTTTAAGATTCAAGGGGAAGTATGGTCCGAAAGCGGAAACTTAAAGAGGTTCGAGTTTTACAGTATTTCAGCTTTTCTAATGCCTCGGCAAATCGCCGGGGCAGTTTAACACGTAAAGCATAGGCAGGCACTCGCCATAAGAGCCTTGGTTAATGTTTCAATGCCCCGGGCAAATCACCGGGGCAGTTTAACACGTAAAGCATAGGCAGGCACTCGCCATAAGAGCCTTGGTTAATGTTTCAATGCCCCGGGCAAAACACTGGGGCAGTTTAACACGTAAAGCATAGGCAGGCACTTGCCATAAGAGTCTTGGGTAGCCTTCGTCTGCCGGGCAATTTCCCGGGCACATGATTTTTTTTGTTTCTTACATTTTTCAGCAGCCGCGGTAATTCCAGCTCTAGTAAAGTATATTAATTTCGCTGTTTCATCTTTCCTTCATTATCCCATTCAAGTTTTCATCATTTCCTGGCATCATGTCTGAATGTAACAAAACTGAGAAGGGAACGCATCACAGTTCAGTTACATTATGACATGATGCTGAAAAACAATAACAACCAAAGACTGCATTAAGTTTTAAGCCCAAGTAAACGACGGGAGTAGATTATACTCTATCGTCACCAATGTGAAGACATTCATCGAACGTCAAGTAAACGGCGGGAGTAACCATGACTCACTTTAAGGTAGCCAAACGCCTCGGATTCTAATTAGTGACGCGCTCAAGTTTTAACATGGGCAGCATAGCCAGTCCCCAAAGTGAAGACATTCATCCAAGCGCAAGTAAACGGCGGGAGTAACCATGACTCACTTTAAGGTAGCCAGACGCCTCGGATTCTAATTAGTGACGCGCTCAAGTTTTAACATGGGCAGCATAGCCAGTCACCAAAGTGAAGAAATTCATCCAAGCGCAAGTAAACGGCGGGAGTAACCATGACTCTCGTAAGGTAGCCAAATGCCCCGTCGCCGAATTAGTGACGCGCTCTAGTTTTAACATGGGCAACATTGCAAGTCATCTTTCATAAGAGCGTTGATAATTTTTCTCTTCGCCCCACGAGGACATGGGCAATACAATGCCCACTGCCCATTGAGTCTTTGTTGTTTTTAAGATTCAAGGGGAAGTATGGTCCGAAAGCGGAAACTTAAAGAGGTTCGAGTTTTACAGTATTTCAGCTTTTCTAATGCCTCGGCAAATCGCCGGGCCAGTTTAACACACAAAGCATAGGCATACACGCTCCATAAGAGTCTTGGTTAGCTTTTCAATACCCTCGGCAAATCACCGCGGCAGTTAAACACGTAAAGCATAGGCAGGCACTCGCCATAAGAGCCTTGGTTAATGTTTCAATGCCCCGGGCAAATCACCGGGGCAGTTTAACACGTAAAGCATAGGCAGGCACTTGCCATAAGAGCCTTGGTTAATGTTTCAATGCCCCGGGCAAATCACCGGGGCAGTTTAACACGTAAAGCATAGGCAGGCACTTGCCATAAGAGTCTTGGGTAGCCGTCGTCTGCCGGGCAATTTCCCGGGCACATGATTTTTTTTGTTTCTTCCATTTTTCAGCAGCCGCGGTAATTCCAGCTCTAGTAAAGTACATTAATCCCGCTGTTTCATCTTTCCTTCATTATCCCATTCAAGTTTTCATCATTTCCTGGCATCATGTCTGAATGTAACAAAACTGAGAAGGGAACACATCACAGTTCAGTTACATTATGACATGATGCTGGAAAACAATAACAACCAAAGATTGCATTAAGTTTTAAGCCCAAGTAAACGACGGGAGTAGATTATACTCTATCGTCACCAATGTGAAGACATTCATCGAACGTCAAGTAAACGGCGGGAGTAACCATGACTCACTTTAAGGTAGCCAAACGCCTCGGATTCTAATTAATGACGCGCTCAAGTTTTAACATGGGCAGCATAGCCAGTCACCAAAGTGAAGAAATTCATCCAAGCGCAAGTAAACGGCGGGAGTAACCATGACTCACTTTAAGGTAGCCAAACGCCTCGGATTCTAATTAGTGACGCGCTCAAGTTTTAACATGGGCAGCATAGCCAGTCACCAAAGTGAAGAAATTCATCCAAGCGCAAGTAAACGGCGGGAGTAACCATGACTCACTTTAAGGTAGCCAAACGCCCCGTCGCCGAATTAGTGACGCGCTCCAGTTTTAACATGGGCAACATAGCAAGTCATCTTTCATAAGAGCGTTGATAATTTTTCTTTTCGTCCCACGAGGGCATGGGCAATACAATGCCCACTGCCCATTGAGTCTTTGTTGTTTTTAAGACTCAAGGGGAAGTATGGTCCGAAAGCGGAAACTTAAAGAGGTTCGAGGTTTACAGTATTTTAGCTTTTCTAATGCCTCGGCAAATCGCCGGGGCAGTTTAACACGTAAAGCATAGGCAGGCACTCGCCATAAGAGCCTTGGTTAATGTTTCAATGCCCCGGGCAAATCACCGGGGCAGTTTAACACGTAAAGCATAGGCAGGCACTCGCCATAAGAGCCTTGGTTAATGTTTCAATGCCCCGGGCAAATCACCGGGGCAGTTTAACACGTAAAGCATAGGCAGGCACTTGCCATAAGAGTCTTGGGTAGCCGTCGTCTGCCGGGCAATTTCCCGGGCACATGATTTTTTTTGTTTCTTCCATTTTTCAGCAGCCGCGGTAATTCCAGCTCTAGTAAAGTACATTAATCTCGCTGTTTCATCTTTCCTTCATTATCCCATTCAAGTTTTCATCATTTCCTGGCATCATGTCTGAATGTAACAAAACTGAGAAGGGAACACATCACAGTTCAGTTACATTATGACATGATGCTGGAAAACAATAACAACCAAAGATTGCATTAAGTTTTAAGCCCAAGTAAACGACGGGAGTAGATTATACTCTATCGTCACCAATGTGAAGACATTCATCGAACGTCAAGTAAACGGCGGGAGTAACCATGACTCACTTTAAGGTAGCCAAACGCCTCGGATTCTAATTAGTGACGCGCTCAAGTTTTAACATGGGCAGCATAGCCAGTCACCAAAGTGAAGAAATTCATCCAAGCGCAAGTAAACGGCGGGAGTAACCATGACTCACTTTAAGGTAGCCAGACGCCTCGGATTCTAATTAGTGACGCGCTCAAGTTTTAACATGGGCAGCATAGCCAGTCCCCAAAGTGAAGACATTCATCCAAGCGCAAGTAAACGGCGGGAGTAACCATGACTCACTTTAAGGTAGCCAGACGCCTCGGATTCTAATTAGTGACGCGCTCTAGTTTTAACATGGGCAACATTGCAAGTCATCTTTCATAAGAGCGTTGATAATTTTTCTCTTCGCCCCACGAGGACATGGGCAATACAATGCCCACTGCCCATTGAGTCTTTGTTGTTTTTAAGATTCAAGGGGAAGTATGGTCCGAAAGCGGAAACTTAAAGAGGTTCGAGTTTTACAGTATTTCAGCTTTTCTAATGCCTCGGCAAATCGCCGGGGCAGTTTAACACGTAAAGCATAGGCAGGCACTCGCCATAAGAGCCTTGGTTAATGTTTCAATGCCCCGGGCAAATCACCGGGGCAGTTTAACACGTAAAGCATAGGCAGGCACTCGCCATAAGAGCCTTGGTTAATGTTTCAATGCCCCGGGCAAAACACTGGGGCAGTTTAACACGTAAAGCATAGGCAGGCACTTGCCATAAGAGTCTTGGGTAGCCTTCGTCTGCCGGGCAATTTCCCGGGCACATGATTTTTTTTGTTTCTTACATTTTTCAGCAGCCGCGGTAATTCCAGCTCTAGTAAAGTATATTAATTTCGCTGTTTCATCTTTCCTTCATTATCCCATTCAAGTTTTCATCATTTCCTGGCATCATGTCTGAATGTAACAAAACTGAGAAGGGAACGCATCACAGTTCAGTTACATTATGACATGATGCTGAAAAACAATAACAACCAAAGACTGCATTAAGTTTTAAGCCCAAGTAAACGACGGGAGTAGATTATACTCTATCGTCACCAATGTGAAGACATTCATCGAACGTCAAGTAAACGGCGGGAGTAACCATGACTCACTTTAAGGTAGCCAAACGCCTCGGATTCTAATTAGTGACGCGCTCAAGTTTTAACATGGGCAGCATAGCCAGTCCCCAAAGTGAAGACATTCATCCAAGCGCAAGTAAACGGCGGGAGTAACCATGACTCACTTTAAGGTAGCCAGACGCCTCGGATTCTAATTAGTGACGCGCTCAAGTTTTAACATGGGCAGCATAGCCAGTCACCAAAGTGAAGAAATTCATCCAAGCGCAAGTAAACGGCGGGAGTAACCATGACTCTCGTAAGGTAGCCAAATGCCCCGTCGCCGAATTAGTGACGCGCTCTAGTTTTAACATGGGCAACATTGCAAGTCATCTTTCATAAGAGCGTTGATAATTTTTCTCTTCGCCCCACGAGGACATGGGCAATACAATGCCCACTGCCCATTGAGTCTTTGTTGTTTTTAAGATTCAAGGGGAAGTATGGTCCGAAAGCGGAAACTTAAAGAGGTTCGAGTTTTACAGTATTTCAGCTTTTCTAATGCCTCGGCAAATCGCCGGGCCAGTTTAACACACAAAGCATAGGCATACACGCTCCATAAGAGTCTTGGTTAGCTTTTCAATACCCTCGGCAAATCACCGCGGCAGTTAAACACGTAAAGCATAGGCAGGCACTCGCCATAAGAGCCTTGGTTAATGTTTCAATGCCCCGGGCAAATCACCGGGGCAGTTTAACACGTAAAGCATAGGCAGGCACTTGCCATAAGAGCCTTGGTTAATGTTTCAATGCCCCGGGCAAATCACCGGGGCAGTTTAACACGTAAAGCATAGGCAGGCACTTGCCATAAGAGTCTTGGGTAGCCGTCGTCTGCCGGGCAATTTCCCGGGCACATGATTTTTTTTGTTTCTTCCATTTTTCAGCAGCCGCGGTAATTCCAGCTCTAGTAAAGTACATTAATCTCGCTGTTTCATCTTTCCTTCATTATCCCATTCAAGTTTTCATCATTTCCTGGCATCATGTCTGAATGTAACAAAACTGAGAAGGGAACACATCACAGTTCAGTTACATTATGACATGATGCTGGAAAACAATAACAACCAAAGATTGCATTAAGTTTTAAGCCCAAGTAAACGACGGGAGTAGATTATACTCTATCGTCACCAATGTGAAGACATTCATCGAACGTCAAGTAAACGGCGGGAGTAACCATGACTCACTTTAAGGTAGCCAAACGCCTCGGATTCTAATTAATGACGCGCTCAAGTTTTAACATGGGCAGCATAGCCAGTCACCAAAGTGAAGAAATTCATCCAAGCGCAAGTAAACGGCGGGAGTAACCATGACTCACTTTAAGGTAGCCAAACGCCTCGGATTCTAATTAGTGACGCGCTCAAGTTTTAACATGGGCAGCATAGCCAGTCACCAAAGTGAAGAATTCATCCAAGCGCAAGTAAACGGCGGGAGTAACCATGACTCACTTTAAGGTAGCCAAACGCCCCGTCGCCGAATTAGTGACGCGCTCCAGTTTTAACATGGGCAACATAGCAAGTCATCTTTCATAAGAGCGTTGATAATTTTTCTTTTCGTCCCACGAGGGCATGGGCAATACAATGCCCACTGCCCATTGAGTCTTTGTTGTTTTTAAGACTCAAGGGGAAGTATGGTCCGAAAGCGGAAACTTAAAGAGGTTCGAGTTTTACAGTATTTTAGCTTTTCTAATGCCTCGGCAAATCGCCGGGGCAGTTTAACACGTAAAGCATAGGCAGGCACTCGCCATAAGAGCCTTGGTTAATGTTTCAATGCCCCGGGCAAATCACCGGGGCAGTTTAACACGTAAAGCATAGGCAGGCACTCGCCATAAGAGCCTTGGTTAATGTTTCAATGCCCCGGGCAAATCACCGGGGCAGTTTAACACGTAAAGCATAGGCAGGCACTTGCCATAAGAGTCTTGGGTAGCCGTCGTCTGCCGGGCAATTTCCCGGGCACATGATTTTTTTTGTTTCTTCCATTTTTCAGCAGCCGCGGTAATTCCAGCTCTAGTAAAGTACATTAATCTCGCTGTTTCATCTTTCCTTCATTATCCCATTCAAGTTTTCATCATTTCCTGGCATCATGTCTGAATGTAACAAAACTGAGAAGGGAACGCATCACAGTTCAGTTACATTATGACATGATGCTGAAAAACAATAACAACCAAAGACTGCATTAAGTTTTAAGCCCAAGTAAACGACGGGAGTAGATTATACTCTATCGTCACCAATGTGAAGACATTCATCGAACGTCAAGTAAACGGCGGGAGTAACCATGACTCACTTTAAGGTAGCCAAACGCCTCGGATTCTAATTAGTGACGCGCTCAAGTTTTAACATGGGCAGCATAGCCAGTCCCCAAAGTGAAGACATTCATCCAAGCGCAAGTAAACGGCGGGAGTAACCATGACTCACTTTAAGGTAGCCAGACGCCTCGGATTCTAATTAGTGACGCGCTCAAGTTTTAACATGGGCAGCATAGCCAGTCACCAAAGTGAAGAAATTCATCCAAGCGCAAGTAAACGGCGGGAGTAACCATGACTCTCGTAAGGTAGCCAAATGCCCCGTCGCCGAATTAGTGACGCGCTCTAGTTTTAACATGGGCAACATTGCAAGTCATCTTTCATAAGAGCGTTGATAATTTTTCTCTTCGCCCCACGAGGACATGGGCAATACAATGCCCACTGCCCATTGAGTCTTTGTTGTTTTTAAGATTCAAGGGGAAGTATGGTCCGAAAGCGGAAACTTAAAGAGGTTCGAGTTTTACAGTATTTCAGCTTTTCTAATGCCTCGGCAAATCGCCGGGCCAGTTTAACACACAAAGCATAGGCATACACGCTCCATAAGAGTCTTGGTTAGCTTTTCAATACCCTCGGCAAATCACCGCGGCAGTTAAACACGTAAAGCATAGGCAGGCACTCGCCATAAGAGCCTTGGTTAATGTTTCAATGCCCCGGGCAAATCACCGGGGCAGTTTAACACGTAAAGCATAGGCAGGCACTTGCCATAAGAGCCTTGGTTAATGTTTCAATGCCCCGGGCAAATCACCGGGGCAGTTTAACACGTAAAGCATAGGCAGGCACTTGCCATAAGAGTCTTGGGTAGCCGTCGTCTGCCGGGCAATTTCCCGGGCACATGATTTTTTTTGTTTCTTCCATTTTTCAGCAGCCGCGGTAATTCCAGCTCTAGTAAAGTACATTAATCTCGCTGTTTCATCTTTCCTTCATTATCCCATTCAAGTTTTCATCATTTCCTGGCATCATGTCTGAATGTAACAAAACTGAGAAGGGAACACATCACAGTTCAGTTACATTATGACATGATGCTGGAAAACAATAACAACCAAAGATTGCATTAAGTTTTAAGCCCAAGTAAACGACGGGAGTAGATTATACTCTATCGTCACCAATGTGAAGACATTCATCGAACGTCAAGTAAACGGCGGGAGTAACCATGACTCACTTTAAGGTAGCCAAACGCCTCGGATTCTAATTAATGACGCGCTCAAGTTTTAACATGGGCAGCATAGCCAGTCACCAAAGTGAAGACATTCATCCAAGCGCAAGTAAACGGCGGGAGTAACCATGACTCACTTTAAGGTAGCCAAACGCCTCGGATTCTAATTAGTGACGCGCTCAAGTTTTAACATGGGCAGCATAGCCAGTCACCAAAGTGAAGAAATTCATCCAAGCGCAAGTAAACGGCGGGAGTAACCATGACTCACTTTAAGGTAGCCAAACGCCCCGTCGCCGAATTAGTGACGCGCTCCAGTTTTAACATGGGCAACATAGCAAGTCATCTTTCATAAGAGCGTTGATAATTTTTCTTTTCGTCCCACGAGGGCATGGGCAATACAATGCCCACTGCCCATTGAGTCTTTGTTGTTTTTAAGACTCAAGGGGAAGTATGGTCCGAAAGCGGAAACTTAAAGAGGTTCGAGTTTTACAGTATTTTAGCTTTTCTAATGCCTCGGCAAATCGCCGGGGCAGTTTAACACGTAAAGCATAGGCAGGCACTCGCCATAAGAGCCTTGGTTAATGTTTCAATGCCCCGGGCAAATCACCGGGGCAGTTTAACACGTAAAGCATAGGCAGGCACTCGCCATAAGAGCCTTGGTTAATGTTTCAATGCCCCGGGCAAATCACCGGGGCAGTTTAACACGTAAAGCATAGGCAGGCACTTGCCATAAGAGTCTTGGGTAGCCGTCGTCTGCCGGGCAATTTCCCGGGCACATGATTTTTTTTGTTTCTTCCATTTTTCAGCAGCCGCGGTAATTCCAGCTCTAGTAAAGTACATTAATCTCGCTGTTTCATCTTTCCTTCATTATCCCATTCAAGTTTTCATCATTTCCTGGCATCATGTCTGAATGTAACAAAACTGAGAAGGGAACACATCACAGTTCAGTTACATTATGACATGATGCTGGAAAACAATAACAACCAAAGATTGCATTAAGTTTTAAGCCCAAGTAAACGACGGGAGTAGATTATACTCTATCGTCACCAATGTGAAGACATTCATCGAACGTCAAGTAAACGGCGGGAGTAACCATGACTCACTTTATGGTCCGAAAGCGGAAACTTAAAGAGGTTCGAGTTTTACAGTATTTCAGCTTTTCTAATGCCTCGGCAAATCGCCGGGCCAGTTTAACACACAAAGCATAGGCATACACGCTCCATAAGAGTCTTGGTTAGCTTTTCAATACCCTCGGCAAATCACCGCGGCAGTTAAACACGTAAAGCATAGGCAGGCACTCGCCATAAGAGCCTTGGTTAATGTTTCAATGCCCCGGGCAAATCACCGGGGCAGTTTAACACGTAAAGCATAGGCAGGCACTTGCCATAAGAGCCTTGGTTAATGTTTCAATGCCCCGGGCAAATCACCGGGGCAGTTTAACACGTAAAGCATAGGCAGGCACTTGCCATAAGAGTCTTGGGTAGCCGTCGTCTGCCGGGCAATTTCCCGGGCCCATGATTTTTTTTGTTTCTTCCATTTTTCAGCAGCCGCGGTAATTCCAGCTCTAGTAAAGTACATTAATCCCGCTGTTTCATCTTTCCTTCATTATCCCATTCAAGTTTTCATCATTTCCTGGCATCATGTCTGAATGTAACAAAACTGAGAAGGGAACACATCACAGTTCAGTTACATTATGACATGATGCTGGAAAACAATAACAACCAAAGATTGCATTAAGTTTTAAGCCCAAGTAAACGACGGGAGTAGATTATACTCTATCGTCACCAATGTGAAGACATTCATCGAACGTCAAGTAAACGGCGGGAGTAACCATGACTCACTTTAAGGTAGCCAAACGCCTCGGATTCTAATTAGTGACGCGCTCAAGTTTTAACATGGGCAGCATAGCCAGTCACCAAAGTGAAGAAATTCATCCAAGCGCAAGTAAACGGCGGGAGTAACCATGACTCACTTTAAGGTAGCCAAACGCCCCGTCGCCGAATTAGTGACGCGCTCCAGTTTTAACATGGGCAACATAGCAAGTCATCTTTCATAAGAGCGTTGATAATTTTTCTTTTCGTCCCACGAGGGCATGGGCAATACAATGCCCACTGCCCATTGAGTCTTTGTTGTTTTTAAGACTCAAGGGGAAGTATGGTCCGAAAGCGGAAACTTAAAGAGGTTCGAGTTTTACAGTATTTTAGCTTTTCTAATGCCTCGGCAAATCGCCGGGGCAGTTTAACACGTAAAGCATAGGCAGGCACTCGCCATAAGAGCCTTGGTTAATGTTTCAATGCCCCGGGCAAATCACCGTGGCGATCTAACCAACGCGTAAATGGACAGCTCCTGTTATCCTCCAGGACCAAATTCGTCGGCAAAACGTAAGCTTGACTAAATTTGAACATTACCAAACCTTAACCTAACTAAACCTTAACCTAACTAAATTTTAACCTAACTTAATAACGTACGCTAACAACTGCAAATCTTTGTTGTCACAGAACTAAGAGTTAAGTTTGGCTAAGCTTAAGTTAGGTTAAAGTTAAGTTTGGTTGAAGTTAAATTAGGTAAAGCATAAGTTAGGCTGAAGTTAAGTTAGGTTATGCTTAAGTTATGTTAAAATTAAGTTAGGTTAAGCTTAAGTTAGGTTGAAGTTAAGTTAGGTTAAGCTTAAATTAGATTAAAATTAAGTTAGGTTAAAATTAAGTTAGGTTAAGTTTAAGTGAGGTTAACGTTAAGTCAGGTTAAGTTTAAGTTAGGTTAAAGTTAAGTTAGGTTAAGCTTTAGTTAGATTAAAGTTAAGTTAGGTTAAAGTTTAGTAAGGTTAAGCTTTACTTAGGTTAAGGATATGTTGGGTTAACACGTGGTTCATCCATTTTCCACCTGCGTAACGGTTCTAAAAAATCGAACCATGTCAAAATAGGAATGGTTCAAATTGAAAGTAAGGTTAAGGTAGGTTAAAGTTTAGGTTAGGTTAAGGGTAAGGTTAAGCTTAAGTTAGGTTAGGTTAACATAATGTTCATGCATTTTCAACTTACGCATGGTTCAAATTGAATGATGGCACATTTACGTATCGTTCAAATTGAATCATGGCACATTTACGTATTGTTCAAATTGAATCATGCCACATATACGAATGGTTCAAATTGAATCATGCCACATATACGAATGGTTCAAATTGAATCATGCCACATTTACGTATGGTTCAAACTGAGCCAAGCAGGAACATGCGGATGTGGTTCAATATGAATCATGGGACTGTATATATGCTTCAAAGTGAACCATGCCAGTTTAATGAATGGTTCAAATTAAACCATGCTGAAAGTACATATGGTTGAAACCACAAAAATAGGTTAGGTTGGGTAAGGTTAAAAGTGATATATGTTGGACATGGACATTGCACAATATTGGCATGTTGGAGGTAAATTAGCAAAATATGACAATTTTCAACAAAAGTTAGCTAAATATGGGTATTTTAATGTTATAATAGCAAAATATTAGCATTTTAAAGTAATAATAGCTAAATATTGGCACTTTCAAATACAATTAGAAAAACAATGGCATTTTTGGCATTTCGGTGGAAAAGTAGCTAAATATTAGCATTTTGGTGGAAAAGTAGCTAAATATTGGCATTTTGGTTGGAAAAGTAGCTAAAAATTGGCATTTTGGTGGAAAAGTAGCTAAATATTAGCATATTGGTGGAAAAGTAGCTAAATATTGGCATTTTGGTTGGAAAAGTAGCTAAATATTGACATTTTGGTGGAAAAGTAGCTAAATATTAGCATTTTGGTGGAAAAGTAGCTAAATATTGGCATTTTGGTTGGAAAAGTAGCTAAATATTGGCATTTTGGTTGGAAAAGTAGCTAAATTGGAAAAGTAGCTAAATATTGGCATTTTGGTGGGAAAGTAGCTAAATATTGGCAATCTGGTGGAAAAGTAGATAAATATTGGCATTTTGGTGGAAAAGTAGCTAAATATTGTCATTCTGTTGGAAAAGCATCAAAACATAAGTCCAAATAGCTAAATGTAGCCATAAAGATGGAAAAGTGGAAATTCTAGTAGATATTGGCATTGTAGCATGACACGGGAGCGTTGAGTGGAATAGTGGGCGTCATGTACTGTAAGTCGGGAAAGTGCGCATGAGCAGTGGGTGGCGGCTTAGTCTGTCGTGGGTACGGGCGGGCATAGGCAATGGGTAAGTCGGGCGGCGGGTAATTACGAAGTGGGCATGTGCACTGGGTATGGGGGGTTGTAGGGTAAGTAAGCAAAGTGGGCATGGGCAGTGGGCAGTGGGTGGGTAAGTATGGGGGGGTAGGGTAAGTAAGCAGTGGGAATGGACAGTGGGCAGTGGGTGGGTAAGTATGGGGGGGTAGGGTAAGTAAGCAGTGGGAATGGGCAGTGGGAATGGAGGGGGGGGGTAGTGTAAGTAAGCAAAGTGGGCATGGGCAGTGGGTATGGGGGGGGGGTGGTGTAAGTATGCAAAGTGGGCATGGGCAGTGGGTATGGGGGTGGTAGGGTAAGTAAGCACAGGGAATGGACAGTGGGCAGTGGGCATGGGCAGTGGGTATGGGGGGGGGTAGTGTAAGTAAGCAAAGTGGGCATGGGCAGTGGGTATGGGGGGGGGTAGTGTAAGTAAGCAAAGTGGGCATGGGCAGTGGGTATGGGGGGGGGGTAGTGTAAGTATGCAAAGTGGGCATGGGCAGTGGGTATTGGGGGGGGGGTAGGCTAAGTATGCAAAGTGGGCATGGGCAGTGGGTATGGGGGTGGTAGGGTAAGTAAGCACAGGGAATGGACAGTGGGCAGTGGGAATGGGCAGTGGGTGGGTAAGTATGGGGGGTAGGGTAAGTATGCAAAGTGGGCATGGGCAGTGGGTATAGGGGGGGGGGTAGTGTAAGTAAGCACAGGGAATGGACAGTGGGCAGTGGGAATGGGCAGTGGGTGGGTAAGTATGGGGGGTAGGGTAAGTATGCAAAGTGGGCATGGGCAGTGGGTATGGGGGTGGTAGGGTAAGTAAGCACAGGGAATGGACAGTGGGCAGTGGGAATGGGCAGTGGGTGGGTAAGTATGGGGGGTAGGGTAAGTATGCAAAGTGGGCATGGGCAGTGGGTATGGGGGGGTAGGGTAAGTATGCAAAGTGGGCATGGGCAGTAGGTATGGGGGTGGTAGGGTAAGTAAGCACAGGGAATGGACAGTGGGCAGTGGGAATGGGCAGTGGGTGGGTAAGTATGGGGGGTAGTGTAAGTAAGCAAAGTGGGCATGGGCAGTGGGTATGGGGGGGGTAGTGTAAGTATGCAAAGTGGGCATGGGCAGTGGGTATGGGGGGGGTAGTGTAAGTAAGCAAAGTGGGCATGGGCAGTGGGTATGGGGGGGGGTAGTGTAAGTAAGCAAAGTGGGCATGGGCAGTGGGTATGGGGGGGTAGTGTAAGTATGCAAAGTGGGCATGGGCAGTGGGTATGGGGGGGGGTAGTGTACGTAAGCAAAGTGGTAATGGGCAGTGGGTATTGGGGGGGGGGTAGGCTAAGTATGCAAAGTGGGCATGGGCAGTGGGCAAGTCAAGTATAAGTCGGCAGTATGGGAGAAATAGTGTGTATGAACCCCTCCCCCTTCTGGGAATCAAAAACAAAACAAGGGACAGGGTCGCGCGTATACACGCTCCATAAGAGTCTTGGTTAGCTTTTCAATACCCTCGGCAAATCACCGCGGCAGTTAAACACGTAAAGCATAGGCAGGCACTCGCCATAAGAGCCTTGGTTAATGTTTCAATGCCCCGGGCAAATCACCGGGGCAGTTTAACACGTAAAGCATAGGCAGGCACTTGCCATAAGAGCCTTGGTTAATGTTTCAATGCCCCGGGCAAATCACCGGGGCAGTTTAACACGTAAAGCATAGGCAGGCACTTGCCATAAGAGTCTTGGGTAGCCGTCGTCTGCCGGGCAATTTCCCGGGCACATGATTTTTTTTGTTTCTTCCATTTTTCAGCAGCCGCGGTAATTCCAGCTCTAGTAAAGTACATTAATCCCGCTGTTTCATCTTTCCTTCATTATCCCATTCAAGTTTTCATCATTTCCTGGCATCATGTCTGAATGTAACAAAACTGAGAAGGGAACACATCACAGTTCAGTTACATTATGACATGATGCTGGAAAACAATAACAACCAAAGATTGCATTAAGTTTTAAGCCCAAGTAAACGACGGGAGTAGATTATACTCTATCGTCACCAATGTGAAGACATTCATCGAACGTCAAGTAAACGGCGGGAGTAACCATGACTCACTTTAAGGTAGCCAAACGCCTCGGATTCTAATTAATGACGCGCTCAAGTTTTAACATGGGCAGCATAGCCAGTCACCAAAGTGAAGAAATTCATCCAAGCGCAAGTAAACGGCGGGAGTAACCATGACTCACTTTAAGGTAGCCAAACGCCTCGGATTCTAATTAGTGACGCGCTCAAGTTTTAACATGGGCAGCATAGCCAGTCACCAAAGTGAAGAAATTCATCCAAGCGCAAGTAAACGGCGGGAGTAACCATGACTCACTTTAAGGTAGCCAAACGCCCCGTCGCCGAATTAGTGACGCGCTCCAGTTTTAACATGGGCAACATAGCAAGTCATCTTTCATAAGAGCGTTGATAATTTTTCTTTTCGTCCCACGAGGGCATGGGCAATACAATGCCCACTGCCCATTGAGTCTTTGTTGTTTTTAAGACTCAAGGGGAAGTATGGTCCGAAAGCGGAAACTTAAAGAGGTTCGAGGTTTACAGTATTTTAGCTTTTCTAATGCCTCGGCAAATCGCCGGGGCAGTTTAACACGTAAAGCATAGGCAGGCACTCGCCATAAGAGCCTTGGTTAATGTTTCAATGCCCCGGGCAAATCACCGGGGCAGTTTAACACGTAAAGCATAGGCAGGCACTCGCCATAAGAGCCTTGGTTAATGTTTCAATGCCCCGGGCAAATCACCGGGGCAGTTTAACACGTAAAGCATAGGCAGGCACTTGCCATAAGAGTCTTGGGTAGCCGTCGTCTGCCGGGCAATTTCCCGGGCACATGATTTTTTTTGTTTCTTCCATTTTTCAGCAGCCGCGGTAATTCCAGCTCTAGTAAAGTACATTAATCTCGCTGTTTCATCTTTCCTTCATTATCCCATTCAAGTTTTCATCATTTCCTGGCATCATGTCTGAATGTAACAAAACTGAGAAGGGAACACATCACAGTTCAGTTACATTATGACATGATGCTGGAAAACAATAACAACCAAAGATTGCATTAAGTTTTAAGCCCAAGTAAACGACGGGAGTAGATTATACTCTATCGTCACCAATGTGAAGACATTCATCGAACGTCAAGTAAACGGCGGGAGTAACCATGACTCACTTTAAGGTAGCCAAACGCCTCGGATTCTAATTAGTGACGCGCTCAAGTTTTAACATGGGCAGCATAGCCAGTCACCAAAGTGAAGAAATTCATCCAAGCGCAAGTAAACGGCGGGAGTAACCATGACTCACTTTAAGGTAGCCAGACGCCTCGGATTCTAATTAGTGACGCGCTCAAGTTTTAACATGGGCAGCATAGCCAGTCCCCAAAGTGAAGACATTCATCCAAGCGCAAGTAAACGGCGGGAGTAACCATGACTCACTTTAAGGTAGCCAGACGCCTCGGATTCTAATTAGTGACGCGCTCTAGTTTTAACATGGGCAACATTGCAAGTCATCTTTCATAAGAGCGTTGATAATTTTTCTCTTCGCCCCACGAGGACATGGGCAATACAATGCCCACTGCCCATTGAGTCTTTGTTGTTTTTAAGATTCAAGGGGAAGTATGGTCCGAAAGCGGAAACTTAAAGAGGTTCGAGTTTTACAGTATTTCAGCTTTTCTAATGCCTCGGCAAATCGCCGGGGCAGTTTAACACGTAAAGCATAGGCAGGCACTCGCCATAAGAGCCTTGGTTAATGTTTCAATGCCCCGGGCAAATCACCGGGGCAGTTTAACACGTAAAGCATAGGCAGGCACTCGCCATAAGAGCCTTGGTTAATGTTTCAATGCCCCGGGCAAAACACTGGGGCAGTTTAACACGTAAAGCATAGGCAGGCACTTGCCATAAGAGTCTTGGGTAGCCTTCGTCTGCCGGGCAATTTCCCGGGCACATGATTTTTTTTGTTTCTTACATTTTTCAGCAGCCGCGGTAATTCCAGCTCTAGTAAAGTATATTAATTTCGCTGTTTCATCTTTCCTTCATTATCCCATTCAAGTTTTCATCATTTCCTGGCATCATGTCTGAATGTAACAAAACTGAGAAGGGAACGCATCACAGTTCAGTTACATTATGACATGATGCTGAAAAACAATAACAACCAAAGACTGCATTAAGTTTTAAGCCCAAGTAAACGACGGGAGTAGATTATACTCTATCGTCACCAATGTGAAGACATTCATCGAACGTCAAGTAAACGGCGGGAGTAACCATGACTCACTTTAAGGTAGCCAAACGCCTCGGATTCTAATTAGTGACGCGCTCAAGTTTTAACATGGGCAGCATAGCCAGTCCCCAAAGTGAAGACATTCATCCAAGCGCAAGTAAACGGCGGGAGTAACCATGACTCACTTTAAGGTAGCCAGACGCCTCGGATTCTAATTAGTGACGCGCTCAAGTTTTAACATGGGCAGCATAGCCAGTCACCAAAGTGAAGAAATTCATCCAAGCGCAAGTAAACGGCGGGAGTAACCATGACTCTCGTAAGGTAGCCAAATGCCCCGTCGCCGAATTAGTGACGCGCTCTAGTTTTAACATGGGCAACATTGCAAGTCATCTTTCATAAGAGCGTTGATAATTTTTCTCTTCGCCCCACGAGGACATGGGCAATACAATGCCCACTGCCCATTGAGTCTTTGTTGTTTTTAAGATTCAAGGGGAAGTATGGTCCGAAAGCGGAAACTTAAAGAGGTTCGAGTTTTACAGTATTTCAGCTTTTCTAATGCCTCGGCAAATCGCCGGGCCAGTTTAACACACAAAGCATAGGCATACACGCTCCATAAGAGTCTTGGTTAGCTTTTCAATACCCTCGGCAAATCACCGCGGCAGTTAAACACGTAAAGCATAGGCAGGCACTCGCCATAAGAGCCTTGGTTAATGTTTCAATGCCCCGGGCAAATCACCGGGGCAGTTTAACACGTAAAGCATAGGCAGGCACTTGCCATAAGAGCCTTGGTTAATGTTTCAATGCCCCGGGCAAATCACCGGGGCAGTTTAACACGTAAAGCATAGGCAGGCACTTGCCATAAGAGTCTTGGGTAGCCGTCGTCTGCCGGGCAATTTCCCGGGCACATGATTTTTTTTGTTTCTTCCATTTTTCAGCAGCCGCGGTAATTCCAGCTCTAGTAAAGTACATTAATCTCGCTGTTTCATCTTTCCTTCATTATCCCATTCAAGTTTTCATCATTTCCTGGCATCATGTCTGAATGTAACAAAACTGAGAAGGGAACACATCACAGTTCAGTTACATTATGACATGATGCTGGAAAACAATAACAACCAAAGATTGCATTAAGTTTTAAGCCCAAGTAAACGACGGGAGTAGATTATACTCTATCGTCACCAATGTGAAGACATTCATCGAACGTCAAGTAAACGGCGGGAGTAACCATGACTCACTTTAAGGTAGCCAAACGCCTCGGATTCTAATTAATGACGCGCTCAAGTTTTAACATGGGCAGCATAGCCAGTCACCAAAGTGAAGACATTCATCCAAGCGCAAGTAAACGGCGGGAGTAACCATGACTCACTTTAAGGTAGCCAAACGCCTCGGATTCTAATTAGTGACGCGCTCAAGTTTTAACATGGGCAGCATAGCCAGTCACCAAAGTGAAGAAATTCATCCAAGCGCAAGTAAACGGCGGGAGTAACCATGACTCACTTTAAGGTAGCCAAACGCCCCGTCGCCGAATTAGTGACGCGCTCCAGTTTTAACATGGGCAACATAGCAAGTCATCTTTCATAAGAGCGTTGATAATTTTTCTTTTCGTCCCACGAGGGCATGGGCAATACAATGCCCACTGCCCATTGAGTCTTTGTTGTTTTTAAGACTCAAGGGGAAGTATGGTCCGAAAGCGGAAACTTAAAGAGGTTCGAGTTTTACAGTATTTTAGCTTTTCTAATGCCTCGGCAAATCGCCGGGGCAGTTTAACACGTAAAGCATAGGCAGGCACTCGCCATAAGAGCCTTGGTTAATGTTTCAATGCCCCGGGCAAATCACCGGGGCAGTTTAACACGTAAAGCATAGGCAGGCACTCGCCATAAGAGCCTTGGTTAATGTTTCAATGCCCCGGGCAAATCACCGGGGCAGTTTAACACGTAAAGCATAGGCAGGCACTTGCCATAAGAGTCTTGGGTAGCCGTCGTCTGCCGGGCAATTTCCCGGGCACATGATTTTTTTTGTTTCTTCCATTTTTCAGCAGCCGCGGTAATTCCAGCTCTAGTAAAGTACATTAATCTCGCTGTTTCATCTTTCCTTCATTATCCCATTCAAGTTTTCATCATTTCCTGGCATCATGTCTGAATGTAACAAAACTGAGAAGGGAACACATCACAGTTCAGTTACATTATGACATGATGCTGGAAAACAATAACAACCAAAGATTGCATTAAGTTTTAAGCCCAAGTAAACGACGGGAGTAGATTATACTCTATCGTCACCAATGTGAAGACATTCATCGAACGTCAAGTAAACGGCGGGAGTAACCATGACTCACTTTATGGTCCGAAAGCGGAAACTTAAAGAGGTTCGAGTTTTACAGTATTTCAGCTTTTCTAATGCCTCGGCAAATCGCCGGGCCAGTTTAACACACAAAGCATAGGCATACACGCTCCATAAGAGTCTTGGTTAGCTTTTCAATACCCTCGGCAAATCACCGCGGCAGTTAAACACGTAAAGCATAGGCAGGCACTCGCCATAAGAGCCTTGGTTAATGTTTCAATGCCCCGGGCAAATCACCGGGGCAGTTTAACACGTAAAGCATAGGCAGGCACTTGCCATAAGAGCCTTGGTTAATGTTTCAATGCCCCGGGCAAATCACCGGGGCAGTTTAACACGTAAAGCATAGGCAGGCACTTGCCATAAGAGTCTTGGGTAGCCGTCGTCTGCCGGGCAATTTCCCGGGCCCATGATTTTTTTTGTTTCTTCCATTTTTCAGCAGCCGCGGTAATTCCAGCTCTAGTAAAGTACATTAATCCCGCTGTTTCATCTTTCCTTCATTATCCCATTCAAGTTTTCATCATTTCCTGGCATCATGTCTGAATGTAACAAAACTGAGAAGGGAACACATCACAGTTCAGTTACATTATGACATGATGCTGGAAAACAATAACAACCAAAGATTGCATTAAGTTTTAAGCCCAAGTAAACGACGGGAGTAGATTATACTCTATCGTCACCAATGTGAAGACATTCATCGAACGTCAAGTAAACGGCGGGAGTAACCATGACTCACTTTAAGGTAGCCAACGCCTCGGATTCTAATTAGTGACGCGCTCAAGTTTTAACATGGGCAGCATAGCCAGTCACCAAAGTGAAGAAATTCATCCAAGCGCAAGTAAACGGCGGGAGTAACCATGACTCACTTTAAGGTAGCCAAACGCCCCGTCGCCGAATTAGTGACGCGCTCCAGTTTTAACATGGGCAACATAGCAAGTCATCTTTCATAAGAGCGTTGATAATTTTTCTTTTCGTCCCACGAGGGCATGGGCAATACAATGCCCACTGCCCATTGAGTCTTTGTTGTTTTTAAGACTCAAGGGGAAGTATGGTCCGAAAGCGGAAACTTAAAGAGGTTCGAGGTTTACAGTATTTCAGCTTTTCTAATGCCTCGGAAAATCGCCGGGCCAGTTTAACACACAAAGCATAGGCATACACGCTCCATAAGAGCCTTGGTTAGCTTTTCAATACCCTCGGCAAATCACCGGGGCAGTTTAACACGTAAAGCATAGGCAGGCACTCGCCATAAGAGCCTTGGTTAGCTTTTCCATACCCCGGGCAAATCACCGTGGCCATCTAACCAACGCGTAAATGGACAGCTCCTGGTATCCTCCAGGACCAAAGTCGTCGGCAAAAAGTAAGCTTGACATAATTTAACTTTAAGCTAACTAAACCTTAACCTAACTTAATAACGTACGCTAACGACTGCAAATCTTTGTTGTCACAGAACTAAGAGTTAAGTTTGGCTAAGCTTAAATTAGGTTGAAGTTAAATTAGGTAAAGCATAAGTTAGGTTATGCTTAAGTTATGTTAAAATTAAGTTAGTTTAAGCTTAAATTAGGTTGAAGTTAAGTTAGGTTAAGCTTAAATTAGATTAAAATTAAGTTAGGTTAAGCTTAAGTTAGGTTGAAGTTAAGTTAGGTTAAGCTTAAATTAGATTAAAATTAAGTTAGGTTAAGTTTAAGTTAGGTTGAAGTTAAGTTAGGTTAAGCTTAAATTAGATTAAAATTAAGTTAGGTTAAGTTTAAGTGATGTTAACATTAAGTAAGGTTAAGTTTAAGTTAGGTTAAAGTTAAGTTAGGTTAAGCTTTAGTTAGATTAAAGTTAAGTTAGGTTAAAATTTAGTAAGGTTAAGCTTTAGTAAATTTAAGGATATGTTGGGTTAACACGTGGTTCATCCATTTTCCACCTGCGTAACGGTTCTAAAAAATCGAACCATGTCAAAATAAGAATGGTTCAAATTGAAAGTTAGGTTAAGGTAGGTTAAAGGTTAGGTTAGGTTAAGGTTAAGGTTAAGCTTAAGTTAGGTTAGGTTAACATACATGCATTTTCAACTTACGCATGGTTCAGGTTGAATGATGTCAGATTTACGTATGGTTCAAATTGAATCATGGCACATTTACGAATGGTTCAAATTGAATCATGCCACATATACGAATGGTTCAAATTGAATCATGCCACATATACGAATGGTTCAAATTGAATCATGCCACATTTACGTATGGTTCAAACTGAGCCAAGCAGGAACATGCGGATGTGGTTCAATATGAATCATGGGACTGTATATATGCTTCAAAGTGAACCATGCCAGTTTAATGAATGGTTCAAATTAAAACACGCTGAAAGTACATATGGTTGAAACCACAAAAATAGGTTAGGTTGGGTAAGGTTAAAAGTGATATATGTGCAGAACATTGCACAATATTGGCATGTTGGAGGTACATTAGCAAAATATGACAATTTTCAACAAAAGTTAGCTAAATATGGGTATTTTAATGTTATAATTGCAAAATATTATCATTTTAAAGTAATAATAGCTAAATATTGGCACTTTCAAATAAAATTAGAAAAACAATGGCATTTTTGGCATTTTGGTGGAAAAGTAGCTAAATATTAGCATTTTGGTGGAAAAGTAGCTAAATATTGGCGTTTTGGTTGGAAAAGTAGCTAAATATTGGCATTTTGGTGGAAAAGTAGCTAAATATTGGCATTTTGGTGGAAAAGTAGTTAAATATTGGCATTTTGGTGGAAAAGTAGCTAAATATTAACATTCTGTTGGAAAAGCATCAAAACATAAGTCCAAATAGCTAAATGTAGCCATAAAGATGGGAAAGTGGAAATTCTAGTAGATATTGGCATGACATGGGAGCGTTGAGTGGAATAGTGGGCGTGAAATACTGTAAGTCGGGAGAGTGCTCATGAGCAGTGGGTGGCGGCTTAGTCTGTCGTGGGTACGGGCGGGCACAGGCAATGGGTAAGTCGGGCGGTGGGTAATTACGAAGTGGGCATGTGCACTGGGTATGGGGGGGTGGTAGGGTAAGTAAGCACAGGGAATGGGCAGTGGGCAGTGGGAATGGGCAGTGGGTGGGTAAGTAAGCAAAGTGGGAATGGGCAGTGGGCAGTGGGTATGGAGGGGGGGAGGGTAGGGTAAGTGTGCAGTTGGTATGGGCAAGGGCAGTGGGTATGGGGGGGGGGTAGTGTAAGTAAGCAGTGGGAATGGGCAGTGGGTATGGAGGGGGGGTAGGGTAAGTATGCAAAGTGGGCATGGGCAGTGGGTATGGGGGGGGGGTAGGGTAAGTATGCAAAGTGGGCATGGGCAGTGGGTATGGGGGGGTAGGGTAAGTATGCAAAGTGGGAATGGGCAGTGGGTATGGGGGGGTAGGGTAAGTAAGCAGTGGGAATGGGCAGTGGGTATGGGGGGGGGGGGTAGTGTAAGTAAGCAAAGTGGGAATGGGCAGTGGGTGGGTAAGTATGCAAAGTTGGCATGGGCAGTGGGCAGTGGGTATGGGGGGGGGGTAGTGTAAGTAAGCAAAGTGAGAATGGGCAGTGGGCAGTGTGTATGGGGGGGGGTAGGGTAAGTAAGCAAAGTGGGCATGGGCAGTGGGTATGGGGGGGGGGTAGGGTAAGTATGCATAGTGGGCATGGGCAGTGGGTAAGTCAAGTATAAGTCGGTAGTATGGGAGAAATAGTGTGTATGAACCCCTCCCCCTTCTGGGAATCAAAAACAAAACAAGGGACAGGGTCGCGCGTGTACACGCGCGACCCTGTCCCTTGTTTTGTTTTTGATTTTGATTTTGATGTCCCAACCCCACCGGATCTTATTGGTAGCAGCATCATCGCTCTATCTGCACTGGTAGCCTTTTTCCATCTTTTTCTGGTCTTCGGACTTGTTTCCCCAAGTTCAAGTCGCCCCTCCCCTGGTTTGCCAAGCCTGGGGCCAGAGAACCCTCGAAGATCGCTCAAGCAAACAATATAGGCCCCTTTCGAGGCGTCATAAAAGCGACTTCATTGCGACATGCCTCAGTCGCGCGTGCCCCTCTCGTCGACAGGTGTCCGTGCTGATGTTCCCCAAGACCTTCGGCCCTGCGTTCTCATGCGCCAGTGCAGGCCGCTCCTCTTGTTCCACGTCTGCCAGCACGCTATGGTGCCCTCTATGCTCGCAACCACTAACGTCCTAAGCATTCCTGGTCGGAAGCCTAGCTCCGTCAGGGATTTCGATGAATGACCTGACATGATCCCTCGCGTGTTGATGACTACTGCCCCAGTGGAGAACTCTGTGGCGCCCCTTTCCGTGCAGAAATCCTTGATGTCCTCAAGGTCGTATTTCTCGCACTTCTCCTTGTGCTCTCTATTTGGGGGCCGGTACGTGCCACAGACCGTCACGTCTATTACTCGCGCCTTCCCCTTTCGTAGGAGTATCAGGTCAGGGACTACGACGTCCCCTTCCCTATTCTCCTGAGACGTGCCCGCCTTTTCGGTCAAACGAATTCGGGGTTCATGTACTACGGTGAACTCAAGTTGATCGGCATACGCGGAGATCCTCTTCACTATCTTCTGATGGCGAGCCATGACCATGTCTCTCGTGATCTTACATGTGCCTACTACATGGTCGAGTGTTTCTGCTCTCCCCGCGCAGCCCGCTCTACACCGGCGCGATGTGCTGAACCCACGTCTGGTCCGGCTGAGGACAGGGAGTGCGTTGATGCGGGCCTTGATGGCATGGATATAGTTTCGGCCCGTGAGCATGTGGGAGTGGGAGTAAACCCAATCGTGCGCAACCGGGACTTGGTTCGCTTGGGCCAGACCACTGCCATCAACTGACTCGTGGAGACGCTTCGCCCAGTAGCTCCCAACTTGCTTCGCACCCACGACGGCTGCTCGCTGCCCGCCCTTCACCTCTATCGCCAGTAGACTCTCTGCCTTTGCTACCTTAGCCTTGATTATTGCGGATGAGTATGCTGCTCGAGGTAGGGGGCTCGTACTCTCTGCCAGCCTGCGTAACCTTAGCCAGATGATTGCCGGGATCGAAACTCGATAGCTCATTAGTCCGAGCCCGCCCTCCTGGACGGGCGTATAGTAGTATGCTATTGGCGAGGATTGTGGCACCTTAAGGAGACCACTTTCCCCGGTCAGGAACTTTCTAATTGTCAGATCTAACCCTTGCAATAGGCCGGCGGAAAGCCTAGATACCTGGAGTTTATGCATGAACTTCGGCATCAGAAAGTCCTTCAATAGCGTGAGCTTCTGTTGTGGCTTTAGGAGGCTCTTCTTGAGCCTCTCTAGCATCGGTTTCAAGACAATCACTGCTTGACGTACTCCCTCCGCTGAGTACAGCGCTCCCAGATACCTAAATTGCTGCAGGACCTCCAACCCCTTGATCTTCTCGCCCCCAAGCCTCAAGTCGAGATCCGTTTCAACCTTGATCTTCTTCTCCTTCCCTCTGGCCACCTCTCTATCACGAGAGACATGGTCATGGCTCGCCATCAGAAGATAGTGAAGAGGATCTCCGCGTATGCCGATCAACTTGAGTTCACCGTAGTACATGAACCCCGAATTCGTTTGACCGAAAAGGCGGGCACGTCTCAGGAGAATAGGGAAGGGGACGTCGTAGTCCCTGACCTGATACTCCTACGAAAGGGGAAGGCGCGAGTAATAGACGTGACGGTCTGTGGCACGTACCGGCCCCCAAATAGAGAGCACAAGGAGAAGTGCGAGAAATACGACCTTGAGGACATCAAGGATTTCTGCACGGAAAGGGGCGCCACAGAGTTCTCCACTGGGGCAGTAGTCATCAACACGCGAGGGATCATGTCAGGTCATTCATCGAAATCCCTGACGGAGCTAGGCTTCCGACCAGGAATGCTTAGGACGTTAGTGGTTGCGAGCATAGAGGGCACCATAGCGTGCTGGCAGACGTGGAACAAGAGGAGCGGCCTGCACTGGCGCATGAGAACGCAGGGCCGAAGGTCTTGGGGAACATCAGCACGGACACCTGTCGACGAGAGGGGCACGCGCGACTGAGGCATGTCGCAATGAAGTCGCTTTTATGACGCCTCGAAAGGGGCCTATATTGTTTGCTTGAGCGATCTTCGAGGGTTCTCTGGCCCCAGGCTTGGCAAACCAGGGGAGGGGCGACTTGAACTTGGGGAAACAAGTCCGAAGACCAGAAAAGGATGGAAAAAGGCTACCAGTGCAGATAGAGCGATGATGCTGCTACCAATAAGATCCGGTGGGGTTGGAGTAATGCCCTTCCCCAAGGCTGAGTGTTCTGCACTACTTTTTCCAGGTAGCCAAATGCCTCGCCTTCTAATTAGTGACGCATGTACGACAGTAGCCATGACTCTCTTAAGGTAGCCAAATGCCTTGCAGTCTAACTAGTGACGCACATACGACAGTAGCCATGACTCTCTTAAGGTAGCCAAATGCCTTGCAGTCTAACTAGTGACGCACATACGACAGTAGCCATGACTCTCATAAGGTAGCCAAATGCCTCGCCGTCTAATTAGTGACGCACGTACGACAGTAGCCATGACTCTCTCAAGGTAGCCAAATTCCTCGCCGTCTAATTAATGACGCACATACGACAGTAGCCATCACTCTCTTAAGGTAGCCAAATGCCTCGCCGTCTAATTAGTGACGCACGTACGACAGTAGCCATGACTCTCTTAAGGTAGCCAAATGCCTCGCAGTCTAACTAGTGACGCACATACGACAGTAACCATGACTCTCTTAAGGTGACGCACGTACGACAGTAGCCATGACTCTCTTATGGTAGCCAAATGCCTTGCAGTCTAACTAGTGACGCACATACGACAGTAGCCATGACTTTCTTAAGGTAGCCAAATGCCTCGCCGTCTAATTAGTGACGCACGTACGACAGTAGCCATGACTCTCTTAAGGTAGCCAAATGCCTCGCCGTCTAACTAGTGACGCACATACGACAGTAGCCATGACTCTCTTAAGGTAGCCAAATGCCTCGCCGTTTAACTAATGACGCACAAGCTCAACAGTAGCCATGACTTTCTTAAGGTAGCCAAATGCCTCGCCGTCTAACTAGTGATGCACATACGACAGTAGCCATGACTCTCTTAAGGGAGCGAAATGCGTCGCCGTTTAACTAGTGACGCACAAGCTCAACAGTAGCCATGACTTTCTTAAGGTAGCCAAATGCCTCGCCGTCTAACTAGTGACGCACATACGACAGTAGCCATGACTCTCTTAAGGGAGCGAAATGCCTCGCCGCCTAACTAGTGACGCACATACGACAGTAGCCATGACTCACTTAAGGTAGCCAAATGCCTCGCCTTCTAATGAGTGACGCACGTACGACAGAAGCCATGACTCTCTTAAGGTAGCCAAATGCCTTGCAGTCTAACTAGTGACGCACATACGACAGTAGCCATGACTCTCTTAAGGTAGCCAAATGCCTCGCCGTCTAATTAGTGACGCACGTACGACAGAAGCCATGACTCTCTTAAGGTAGCCAAATGCCTTGCAGTCTAACTAGTGACGCACATACGACAGTAGCCATGACTCTCTTAAGGTAGCCAAATGCCTCGCCGTCTAATTAGTGACGCACGTACGACAGTAGCCATGACTCTCTTAAGGTAGCCAAATGCCTCGCCGTCTAACTAGTGACGCACATACGACAGTAGCCATGACTCTCTTAAGGTAGCCAAATGCCTCGCCGTTTAACTAATGACGCACAAGCTCAACAGTAGCCATGACTTTCTTAAGGTAGCCAAATGCCTCGCCGTCTAACTAGTGACGCACATACGACAGTAGCCATGACTCTCTTAAGGTAGCCAAATGCCTCGCCGTTTAACTAGTGACGCACATACGACAGTAGCCATGACTCTCTTAAGGTAGCCAAATGCCTCGCCGTCTAATTAGTGACGCACGTACGACAGTAGCCATGACTCTCTTAAGGTAGCCAAATGCCTCGCCGTCTAACTAGTGATGCACATACGACAGTAGCCATGACTCTCTTAAGGTAGCCAAATGCCTCGCCGTTTAACTAATGACGCACAAGCTCAACAGTAGCCATGACTTTCTTAAGGTAGCCAAATGCCTCGCCGTCTAACTAGTGACGCACATACGACAGTAGCCATGACTCTCTTAAGGGAGCGAAATGCGTCGCCGCCTAACTAGTGACGCACATACGACAGTAGCCATGACTTACTTAAGGTAGCCAAATGTCTCGCCTTCTAATTAGTGACGCACGTACGACATTAGCCATGACTCTCTTAAGGTAGCCAAATGCCTTGCAGTCTAACTAGTGACGCACATACGACAGTAGCCATGACTCTCTTAAGGTAGCCAAATGCCTCGCCGTCTAATTAGTGACGCACATACGACAGTAGCCATGACTCTCTTAAGGTAGCCAAATTCCTCGCCGTCTAATTAGTGACGCACATACGACAGTAGCCATCACTCTCTTAAGGTAGCCAAATGCCTCGCCGTCTAGTTAGTGACGCACGTACGACAGTAGCCATGACTCTCTTAAGGTAGCCAAATGCCTTGCAGTCTAACTAGTGACGCACATACGACAGTAACCATGACTCTCTTAAGGTGACGCACGTACGACAGTAGCCATGACTCTCTTATGGTAGCCAAATGCCTTGCAGTCTAACTAGTGACGCACATACGACAGTAGCCATGACTCTCTTAAGGTAGCCAAATGCCTCGCCGTCTAACTAGTGACGCACATACGACAGTAGCCATGACTCTCTTAAGGTAGCCAAATGCCTCGCCGTCTAATTAGTGACGCACGTACGACAGTAGCCATGACTCTCTTAAAGTTGCCAAATGCCTCGCCGTCTAACTAGTGACGCACATACGACAGTAGCCATGACTCTCTTAAGGGAGCGAAATGCCTCGCCGCCTAACTAGTGACGCACATACGACAGTAGCCATGACTCACTTAAGGTAGCCAAATGCCTCGCCTTCTAATTATTGACGCACGTACGACAGTAGCCATGACTCTCTTAAGGTAGCCAAATGCCTCGCAGTCTAACTAGTGACGCACATACGACAGTAACCATGACTCTCTTAAGGTGACGCACGTACGACAGTAGCCATGACTCTCTTATGGTAGCCAAATGCCTTGCAGTCTAACTAGTGACGCACATACGACAGTAGCCATGACTCTCTTAAGGTAGCCAAATGCCTCGCCGTCTAATTAGTGACGCACGTACGACAGTAGCCATGACTCTCTTAAGGTAGCCAAATGCCTCGCCGTCTAACTAGTGACGCACATACGACAGTAGCCATGACTCTCTTAAGGTAGCCAAATGCCTCGCCGTTTAACTAATGACGCACAAGCTCAACAGTAGCCATGACTTTCTTAAGGTAGCCAAATGCCTCGCCGTCTAACTAGTGACACACATACGACAGTAGCCATGACTCTCTTAAGGGAGCGAAATGCGTCGCCGCCTAACTAGTGACGCACATACGACAGTAGCCATGACTCACTTAAGGTAGTCAAATGTCTCGCCTTCTAATTAGTGACGCACGTACGACATTAGCCATGACTCTCTTAAGGTAGCCAAATGCCTTGCAGTCTAACTAGTGACGCACATACGACAGTAGCCATGACTCTCTTAAGGTAGCCAAATGCCTCGCCGTCTAATTAGTGACGCACATACGACAGTAGCCATGACTCTCTTAAGGTAGCCAAATTCCTCGCCGTCTAATTAGTGACGCACATACGACAGTAGCCATCACTCTCTTAAGGTAGCCAAATGCCTCGCCGTCTAGTTAGTGACGCACGTACGACAGTAGCCATGACTCTCCTAAGGTAGCCAAATGCCTTGCAGTCTAACTAGTGACGCACATACGACAGTAACCATGACTCTCTTAAGGTGACGCACGTACGACAGTAGCCATGACTCTCTTATGGTAGCCAAATGCCTTGCAGTCTAACTAGTGACGCACATACGACAGTAGCCATGACTCTCTTAAGGTAGCCAAATGCCTCGCCGTCTAACTAGTGACGCACATACGACAGTAGCCATGACTCTCTTAAGGTAGCCAAATGCCTCGCCGTCTAACTAGTGACGCGCATACGACAGTAGCCATGACTCTCTTAAGGGAGCGAAATGCCTCGCCGCCTAACTAGTGACGCACATACGACAGTAGCCATGACTCACTTAAGGTAGCCAAATGCCTCGCCTTCTAATTATTGACGCACGTACGACAGTAGCCATGACTCTCTTAAGGTAGCCAAATGCCTCGCAGTCTAACTAGTGACGCACACACGACAGTAGCCATGACTCTCTTAAGGTGACGCACGTACGACAGTAGCCATGACTCTCTTATGGTAGCCAAATGCCTTGCAGTCTAACTAGTGACGCACATACGACAGTAGCCATGACTCTCTTAAGGTAGCCAAATGCCTCGCCGTCTAATTAGTGACGCACGTACGACAGTAGCCATGACTCTCTTAAGGTAGCCAAATGCCTCGCCGTCTAATTAGTGACGCACGTACGACAGTAGCCATGACTCTCTTAAGGTAGCCAAATTCCTCGCCGTCTAATTAATGACGCACATACGACAGTAGCCATGACTCTCTTAAGGTAGCCAAATGCCTCGCCGTCTAATTAGTGACGCACGTACGACAGTAGCCATGACTCTCTTAAGGTAGCCAAATGCCTCGCAGTCTAACTAGTGACGCACATTCGACAGTAACCATGACTCTCTTAAGGTGACGCACGCACGACAGTAGCCATGACTCTCTTATGGTAGCCAAATGCCTTGCAGTCTAACTAGTGACGCACATACGACAGTAGCCATGACTCTCTTAAGGTAGCCAAATGCCTCGCCGTCTAATTAGTGACGCACGTACGACAGTAGCCATGACTCTCTTAAGGTAGCCAAATGCCTCGCCGTCTAACTAGTGACGCACATACGACAGTAGCCATGACTCTCTTAAGGTAGCCAAATGCCTCGCCGTTTAACTAATGACGCACAAGCTCAACAGTAGCCATGACTTTCATAAGGTAGCCAAATGCCTCGCCGTCTAACTAGTGATGCACATACCACAGTAGCCATGACTCTCTTAAGGGAGCGAAATGCGTCGCCGCCTAACTAGTGACGCACATACGACAGTAGCCATGACTCAAGGTAGCCAAATGTCTCGCCTTCTAACTAGTGACGCACGTACGACAGTAACCATGACTCTCTTAAGGTGACGCACGCACGACAGTAGCCATGACTCTCTTATGGTAGCCAAATGCCTTGCAGTCTAACTAGTGACGCACATACGACAGTAGCCATGACTCTCTTAAGGTAGCCAAATGCCTCGCCGTCTAATTAGTGACGCACATACGACAGTAGCCATGACTCTCTTAAGGTAGCCAAATTCCTCGCCGTCTATTAGTGACGCACATACGACAGTAGCCATCACTCTCTTAAGGTAGCCAAATGCCTCGCCGTCTAGTTAGTGACGCACGTACGACAGTAGCCATGACTCTCTTAAGGTAGCCAAATGCCTCGCAGTGTAACTAGTGACGCACATACGACAGTAACCATGACTCTCTTAAGGTGACGCAAGTACGACAGTAGCCATGACTCTCTTAAGGTAGCCAAATGCCTCGCCGTCTAACTAGTGACGCACATACGACAGTAGCCATGACTCTCTTAAGGTAGCCAAATGCCTCGCCGTTTAACTAGTGACGCACAAGCTCAACAGTAGCCATGACTTTCTTAAGGTAGCCAAATGCCTCGCCGTCTAACTAGTGACGCACATACGATAGTAGC
>RBVU03000043.1:0-45261 GCA_004115045.4 Sinella curviseta
CATTGCATGCTAAGGCGCCTAGTAGACGCATTGCATGTTAAGGCGCCCAGTAGACACATTGCATGCTAAGGCGCCTAGTAGACGCATTGCATGTTAAGGCGCCTAGTAGACGCATTGCATGTTAAGGCGCCTAGTAGACACATTGCATGCTAAGGCGCCTAGTAGACGCATTGCATGTTAAGGCGCCTAGTAGACGCATTGCATGCTAAGGCGCCTAGTAGGCGCATTGCATGTTAAGGCGCCTAGTAGACACATTGCATTTTAAGGCGCCTAGTAGACACATTGCATTTTAAGGCGCCTAGTAGACACATTGCATGTTAAGGCGCCTAGTAGACACATTGCATGTTAAGGCGCCTAGTAGACACATTGCATGTTAAGGCGCCTAGTAGACACATTGCATGTTAAGGCGCCTAGTAGACACATTGCATGTTAAGGCGCCTAGTAGACGCATTGCATGCTAAGGCGCCTAGTAGACACATTGCATGTTAAGGCGCCTAGTAGACACATTGCATGTTAAGGCGCCTAGTAGACACATTGCATGTTAAGGCGCCTAGTAGACACATTGCATTTTAAGGCGCCTAGTAGACACATTGCATGTTAAGGCGCCTAGTAGACACATTGCATGTTAAGGCGCCTAGTAGACGCATTGCATGTTAAGGCGCCTAGTAGACACATTGCATGTTAAGGCGCCTAGTAGACACATTGCATGTTAAGGCGCCTAGTAGACACATTGCATGTTAAGGCGCCTAGTAGACACATTGCATGTTAAGGCGCCTAGTAGACACATTGCATGTTAAGGCGCCTAGTAGACGCATTGCATGTTAAGGCGCCTAGTAGACACATTGCATTTTAAGGCGCCTAGTAGACACATTGCATGTTAAGGCGCCTAGTAGACGCATTGCATGTTAAGGCGCCTAGTAGACACATTGCATTTTAAGGCGCCTAGTAGACACATTGCATGTTAAGGCGCCTAGTAGACACATTGCATTTTAAGGCGCCTAGTAGACGCATTGCATGTTAAGGCGCCTAGTAGACACATTGCATGTTAAGGCGCCTAGTAGACACATTGCATGTTAAGGCGCCTAGTAGACACATTGCATGTTAAGGCGCCTAGTAGACACATTGCATGTTAAGGCGCCTAGTAGACGCATTGCATGTTAAGGCGCCTAGTAGACACATTGCATTTTAAGGCGCCTAGTAGACACATTGCATGTTAAGGCGCCTAGTAGACACATTGCATTTTAAGGCGCCTAGTAGACACATTGCATGTTAAGGCGCCCAGTAGACACATTGCATGCTAAGGCGCCTAGTAGACGCATTGCATGTTAAGGCGCCTAGTAGACACATTGCATGTTAAGGCGCCTAGTAGACACATTGCATGTTAAGGCGCCTAGTAGACACATTGCATGTTAAGGCGCCTAGTAGACACATTGCATGTTAAGGCGCCTAGTAGACACATTGCATGTTAAGGCGCCTAGTAGACACATTGCATGTTAAGGCGCCTAGTAGACACATTGCATGTTAAGGCGCCTAGTAGACACATTGCATGTTAAGGCGCCTAGTAGACACATTGCATGTTCAGGCGCCTAGTAGACGCATTGCATGTTAAGGCGCCTAGTAGACACATTGCATGTTAAGGCGCCTAGTAGACGCATTGCATGTTAAGGCGCCTAGTAGACACATTGCATGTTAAGGCGCCTAGTAGACGCATTGCATGTTAAGGCGCCTAGTAGACACATTGCATGTTAAGGCGCCTAGTAGACGCATTGCATGTTAAGGCGCCTAGTAGACACATTGCATGTTAAGGCGCCTAGTAGACACATTGCATGTTAAGGCGCCTAGTAGACACATTGCATGTTAAGGCGCCTAGTAGACGCATTGCATGTTAAGGCGCCTAGTAGACGCATTGCATGTTAAGGCGCCTAGTAGGCGCATTGCATGTTAAGGCGCCTAGTAGACTCATTGCATGCTAAGGCGCCTAGTAGGCGCATTGCATGTTAAGGCGCCTTGTAGACACATTGCATTTTAAGGCGCCTAGTAGACACATTGCATTTTAAGGCGCCTAGTAGACACATTGCATGTTAAGGCGCCTAGTAGACACATTGCATGTTAAGGCGCCTAGTAGACACATTGCATGTTAAGGCGCCTAGTAGACACATTGCATGTTTAAGGCGCCTAGTAGACACATTGCATGTTAAGGCGCCTAGTAGACGCATTGCATGTTAAGGCGCCTAGTAGACGCATTGCATGCTAAGGCGCCTAGTAGACGCATTGCATGTTAAGGCGCCTAGTAGACACATTGCATTTTAAGGCGCCTAGTAGACGCATTGCATGCTAAGGCGCCTAGTAGACACATTGCATGTTAAGGCGCCTAGTAGACACATTGCATGTTAAGGCGCCTAGTAGACACATTGCATGTTAAGGCGCCTAGTAGACACATTGCATGTTAAGGCGCCTAGTAGACACATTGCATGTTAAGGCGCCTAGTAGACACATTGCATGTTAAGGCGCCTAGTAGACGCATTGCATGTTAAGGCGCCTAGTAGACGCATTGCATGTTAAGGCGCCTAGTAGACGCATTGCATGTTAAGGCGCCTAGTAGACACATTGCATGTTAAGGCGCCTAGTAGACGCATTGCATGTTAAGGCGCCTAGTAGACACATTGCATGCTAAGGCGCCTAGTAGACGCATTGCATGTTAAGGCGCCTAGTAGACACATTGCATGCTAAGGCGCCTAGTAGACGCATTGCATGTTAAGGCGCCTAGTAGACGCATTGCATGTTAAGGCGCCTAGTAGACACATTGCATGTTAAGGCGCCTAGTAGACACATTGCATGTTAAGGCGCCTAGTAGACGCATTGCATGTTAAGGCGCCTAGTAGACACATTGCATGCTAAGGCGCCTAGTAGACGCATTGCATGTTAAGGCGCCTAGTAGACACATTGCATGTTAAGGCGCCTAGTAGACGCATTGCATGTTAAGGCGCCTAGTAGACACATTGCATTTTAAGGCGCCTAGTAGACACATTGCATGTTAAGGCGCCTAGTAGACGCATTGCATGTTAAGGCGCCTAGTAGACACATTGCATGCTAAGGCGCCTAGTAGACGCATTGCATGTTAAGGCGCCTAGTAGACACATTGCATGTTAAGGCGCCTAGTAGACACATTGCATGTTAAGGCGCCTAGTAGACACATTGCATGTTAAGGCGCCTAGTAGACGCATTGCATGTTAAGGCGCCTAGTAGACGCATTGCATGCTAAGGCGCCTAGTAGGCGCATTGCATGTTAAGGCGCCTAGTAGACACATTGCATTTTAAGGCGCCTAGTAGACGCATTGCATGTTAAGGCGCCTAGTAGACACATTGCATGTTAAGGCGCCTAGTAGACACATTGCATGTTAAGGCGCCTAGTAGACACATTGCATGTTAAGGCGCCTAGTAGACACATTGCATGTTAAGGCGCCTAGTAGACACATTGCATGTTAAGGCGCCTAGTAGACACATTGCATGTTAAGGCGCCTAGTAGACGCATTGCATGTTAAGGCGCCTAGTAGACACATTGCATGCTAAGGCGCCTAGTAGACGCATTGCATGTTAAGGCGCCTAGTAGACGCATTGCATGTTAAGGCGCCTAGTAGACGCATTGCATGTTAAGGCGCCTAGTAGACACATTGCATGCTAAGGCGCCTAGTAGACGCATTGCATGTTAAGGCGCCTAGTAGACACATTGCATGTTAAGGCGCCTAGTAGACACATTGCATGTTAAGGCGCCTAGTAGACACATTGCATGCTAAGGCGCCTAGTAGACGCATTGCATGTTAAGGCGCCTAGTAGACACATTGCATTTTAAGGCGCCTAGTAGACACATTGCATGTTAAGGCGCCTAGTAGACACATTGCATGTTAAGGCGCCTAGTAGACGCATTGCATGTTAAGGCGCCTAGTAGACACATTGCATGTTAAGGCGCCTAGTAGACACATTGCATGTTAAGGCGCCTAGTAGACACATTGCATGTTAAGGCGCCTAGTAGACACATTGCATGTTAAGGCGCCTAGTAGACACATTGCATGTTAAGGCGCCTAGTAGACGCATTGCATGTTAAGGCGCCTAGTAGACACATTGCATGTTAAGGCGCCTAGTAGACGCATTGCATGTTAAGGCGCCTAGTAGACACATTGCATGTTAAGGCGCCTAGTAGACGCATTGCATGTTAAGGCGCCTAGTAGACACATTGCATGTTAAGGCGCCTAGTAGACACATTGCATGTTAAGGCGCCTAGTAGACACATTGCATGTTAAGGCGCCTAGTAGACGCATTGCATGTTAAGGCGCCTAGTAGACACATTGCATGTTAAGGCGCCTAGTAGACACATTGCATGTTAAGGCGCCTAGTAGACACATTGCATGTTAAGGCGCCTAGTAGACACATTGCATGTTAAGGCGCCTAGTAGACACATTGCATGTTAAGGCGCCTAGTAGACACATTGCATGTTAAGGCGCCTAGTAGACGCATTGCATGCTAAGGCGCCTAGTAGGCGCATTGCATGTTAAGGCGCCTAGTAGACGCATTGCATGTTAAGGCGCCTAGTAGACGCATTGCATGTTAAGGCGCCTAGTAGACGCATTGCATGTTAAGGCGCCTAGTAGACACATTGCATGTTAAGGCGCCTAGTAGACACATTGCATGTTAAGGCGCCTAGTAGACGCATTGCATGTTAAGGCGCCTAGTAGACACATTGCATGCTAAGGCGCCTAGTAGACGCATTGCATGTTAAGGCGCCTAGTAGACACATTGCATGCTAAGGCGCCTAGTAGACGCATTGCATGTTAAGGCGCCTAGTAGACACATTGCATTTTAAGGCGCCTAGTAGACACATTGCATGTTAAGGCGCCTAGTAGACGCATTGCATGTTAAGGCGCCTAGTAGACACATTGCATGTTAAGGCGCCTAGTAGACGCATTGCATGTTAAGGCGCCTAGTAGACACATTGCATGCTAAGGCGCCTAGTAGACGCATTGCATGTTAAGGCGCCTAGTAGACACATTGCATGTTAAGGCGCCTAGTAGACACATTGCATGTTAAGGCGCCTAGTAGACACATTGCATGTTAAGGCGCCTAGTAGACGCATTGCATGTTAAGGCGCCTAGTAGGCGCATTGCATGTTAAGGCGCCTAGTAGACACATTGCATTTTAAGGCGCCTAGTAGACACATTGCATTTTAAGGCGCCTAGTAGACACATTGCATTTTAAGGCGCCTAGTAGACGCATTGCATGTTAAGGCGCCCAGTAGACACATTGCATGCTAAGGCGCCTAGTAGACGCATTGCATGTTAAGGCGCCTAGTAGACGCATTGCATGTTAAGGCGCCTAGTAGACACATTGCATGTTAAGGCGCCTAGTAGACACATTGCATTTTAAGGCGCCTAGTAGACACATTGCATTTTAAGGCGCCTAGTAGACACATTGCATGTTAAGGCGCCTAGTAGACACATTGCATGTTAAGGCGCCTAGTAGACACATTGCATTTTAAGGCGCCTAGTAGACACATTGCATGTTAAGGCGCCTAGTAGACACATTGCATGCTAAGGCGCCTAGTAGACGCATTGCATGTTAAGGCGCCTAGTAGACACATTGCATGTTAAGGCGCCTAGTAGACACATTGCATGTTAAGGCGCCTAGTAGACACATTGCATGTTAAGGCGCCTAGTAGACGCATTGCATGTTAAGGCGCCTAGTAGACACATTGCATGCTAAGGCGCCTAGTAGACGCATTGCATGTTAAGGCGCCTAGTAGACACATTGCATTTTAAGGCGCCTAGTAGACACATTGCATGTTAAGGCGCCTAGTAGACGCATTGCATGCTAAGGCGCCTAGTAGACACATTGCATGTTAAGGCGCCTAGTAGACACATTGCATGTTAAGGCGCCTAGTAGACACATTGCATGTTAAGGCGCCTAGTAGACACATTGCATGCTAAGGCGCCTAGTAGACGCATTGCATGTTAAGGCGCCTAGTAGACACATTGCATGTTAAGGCGCCTAGTAGACACATTGCATTTTAAGGCGCCTAGTAGACGCATTGCATGTTAAGGCGCCTAGTAGACACATTGCATGCTAAGGCGCCGAGTAGACCATTGCATGTTAAGGCGCCTAGTAGACACATTGCATGTTAAGGCGCCTAGTAGACACATTGCATGTTAAGGCGCCTAGTAGACACATTGCATGTTAAGGCGCCTAGTAGACACATTGCATGCTAAGGCGCCTAGTAGACGCATTGCATGTTAAGGCGCCTAGTAGACACATTGCATTTTAAGGCGCCTAGTAGACACATTGCATTTTAAGGCGCCTAGTAGACGCATTGCATGTTAAGGCGCCTAGTAGACACATTGCATGTTAAGGCGCCTAGTAGACGCATTGCATGTTAAGGCGCCTAGTAGACACATTGCATGCTAAGGCGCCTAGTAGACGCATTGCATGTTAAGGCGCCTAGTAGACACATTGCATGCTAAGGCGCCTAGTAGACGCATTGCATGTTAAGGCGCCTAGTAGACACATTGCATGCTAAGGCGCCTAGTAGACACATTGCATGTTAAGGCGCCTAGTAGACACATTGCATGCTAAGGCGCCTAGTAGACGCATTGCATGTTAAGGCGCCTAGTAGACACATTGCATGTTAAGGCGCCTAGTAGACACATTGCATGTTAAGGCGCCTAGTAGACACATTGCATGTTAAGGCGCCTAGTAGACACATTGCATGTTAAGGCGCCTAGTAGACACATTGCATGTTAAGGCGCCTAGTAGACACATTGCATGTTAAGGCGCCTAGTAGACACATTGCATGTTAAGGCGCCTAGTAGACGCATTGCATGTTAAGGCGCCTAGTAGACGCATTGCATGTTAAGGCGCCTAGTAGACGCATTGCATGTTAAGGCGCCTAGTAGACACATTGCATTTTAAGGCGCCTAGTAGACACATTGCATGTTAAGGCGCCTAGTAGACACATTGCATGTTAAGGCGCCTAGTAGACACATTGCATGTTAAGGCGCCTAGTAGACGCATTGCATGTTAAGGCGCCTAGTAGACACATTGCATGTTAAGGCGCCTAGTAGACGCATTGCATGTTAAGGCGCCTAGTAGACACATTGCATGTTAAGGCGCCTAGTAGACACATTGCATTTTAAGGCGCCTAGTAGACACATTGCATGTTAAGGCGCCTAGTAGACACATTGCATGTTAAGGCGCCTAGTAGACGCATTGCATGTTAAGGCGCCTAGTAGACGCATTGCATGTTAAGGCGCCTAGTAGACACATTGCATGTTAAGGCGCCTAGTAGACACATTGCATGTTAAGGCGCCTAGTAGACACATTGCATGTTAAGGCGCCTAGTAGACACATTGCATGTTAAGGCGCCTAGTAGACACATTGCATGTTAAGGCGCCTAGTAGACGCATTGCATGTTAAGGCGCCTAGTAGACACATTGCATGCTAAGGCGCCTAGTAGACACATTGCATTTTAAGGCGCCTAGTAGACACATTGCATGTTAAGGCGCCTAGTAGACACATTGAATGATAAGGCGCCTAGTAGACACATTGCATGTTAAGGCGCCTAGTAGACACATTGCACGCTAAGGCGCCCAGTAGACACATTGCATGTTAAGGCGCCTAGTAGACACATTGCATGTTAAGGCGCCTAGTAGACACATTGCATGTTAAGGCGCCTAGTAGACGCATTGCATGCTAAGGCGCCTAGTAGACGCATTGCATGTTAAGGCGCCTAGTAGACACATTGCATTTTAAGGCGCCTAGTAGACGCATTGCATGTTAAGGCGCCTAGTAGACACATTGCATTTTAAGGCGCCTAGTAGACACATTGCATGTTAAGGCGCCTAGTAGACACATTGCATGTTAAGGCGCCTAGTAGACACATTGCATGTTAAGGCGCCTAGTAGACACATTGCATGTTAAGGCGCCTAGTAGACGCATTGCATGTTAAGGCGCCTAGTAGACGCATTGCATGTTAAGGCGCCTAGTAGACACATTGCATGATAAGGCGCCTAGTAGACACATTGCATGTTAAGGCGCCTAGTAGACACATTGCATGTTAAGGCGCCTAGTAGACACATTGCATGTTAAGGCGCCTAGTAGACACATTGCATGTTAAGGCGCCTAGTAGACACATTGCATGTTAAGGCGCCTAGTAGACGCATTGCATGTTAAGGCGCCTAGTAGACACATTGCATGTTAAGGCGCCTAGTAGACACATTGCATGTTAAGGCGCCTAGTAGACACATTGCATGTTAAGGCGCCTAGTAGACACATTGCATGTTAAGGCGCCTAGTAGACACATTGCATGTTAAGGCGCCTAGTAGACACATTGCATGTTAAGGCGCCTAGTAGACACATTGCATTTTAAGGCGCCTAGTAGACGCATTGCATGTTAAGGCGCCCAGTAGACACATTGCATGCTAAGGCGCCTAGTAGACGCATTGCATGTTAAGGCGCCTAGTAGACACATTGCATGTAAGGCGCCTAGTAGACGCATTGCATGTTAAGGCGCCTAGTAGACGCATTGCATGTTAAGGCGCCTAGTAGACACATTGCATGTTAAGGCGCCTAGTAGACACATTGCATGTTAAGGCGCCTAGTAGACACATTGCATGTTAAGGCGCCTAGTAGACACATTGCATGTTAAGGCGCCTAGTAGACGCATTGCATGTTAAGGCGCCTAGTAGACACATTGCATGTTAAGGCGCCTAGTAGACACATTGCATGTTAAGGCGCCTAGTAGACACATTGCATGTTAAGGCGCCTAGTAGACACATTGCATGCTAAGGCGCCTAGTAGACGCATTGCATGTTAAGGCGCCTAGTAGACACATTGCATGCTAAGGCGCCTAGTAGGCGCATTGCATGTTAAGGCGCCTAGTAGACACATTGCATTTTAAGGCGCCTAGTAGACACATTGCATTTTAAGGCGCCTAGTAGACGCATTGCATGTTAAGGCGCCTAGTAGACACATTGCATGTTAAGGCGCCTAGTAGACACATTGCATGTTAAGGCGCCTAGTAGACACATTGCATGTTAAGGCGCCTAGTAGACGCATTGCATGTTAAGGCGCCTAGTAGACACATTGCATGTTAAGGCGCCTAGTAGACGCATTGCATGTTAAGGCGCCTAGTAGACGCATTGCATGCTAAGGCGCCTAGTAGGCGCATTGCATGTTAAGGCGCCTAGTAGACACATTGCATGCTAAGGCGCCTAGTAGACGCATTGCATGTTAAGGCGCCTAGTAGACACATTGCATGTTAAGGCGCCTAGTAGACGCATTGCATGTTAAGGCGCCTAGTAGACACATTGCATGTTAAGGCGCCTAGTAGACACATTGCATGTAAAGGCGCCCAGTAGACACATTGCATGCTAAGGCGCCTAGTAGACACATTGCATGTTAAGGCGCCTAGTAGACACATTGCATGTTAAGGCGCCTAGTAGACACATTGCATGTTAAGGCGCCTAGTAGACACATTGCATGTTAAGGCGCCTAGTAGACACATTGCATGCTAAGGCGCCTAGTAGACACATTGCATGTTAAGGCGCCTAGTAGACACATTGCATGTTAAGGCGCCTAGTAGACACATTGCATGTTAAGGCGCCTAGTAGACACATTGCATGTTAAGGCGCCTAGTAGACACATTGCATGTTAAGGCGCCTAGTAGACGCATTGCATGTTAAGGCGCCTAGTAGACACATTGCATGTTAAGGCGCCTAGTAGACGCATTGCATGTTAAGGCGCCTAGTAGACACATTGCATGTAAGGCGCCTAGTAGACACATTGCATGTTAAGGCGCCTAGTAGACACATTGCATTTTAAGGCGCCTAGTAGACACATTGCATTTTAAGGCGCCTAGTAGACACATTGCATGTTAAGGCGCCTAGTAGACACATTGCATGTTAAGGCGCCTAGTAGACGCATTGCATGCTAAGGCGCCTAGTAGGCGCATTGCATGTTAAGGCGCCTAGTAGACACATTGCATTTTAAGGCGCCTAGTAGACACATTGCATGTTAAGGCGCCTAGTAGACACATTGCATGTTAAGGCGCCTAGTAGACACATTGCATGTTAAGGCGCCTAGTAGACACATTGCATGTTAAGGCGCCTAGTAGACACATTGCATGTTAAGGCGCCTAGTAGACGCATTGCATGTTAAGGCGCCTAGTAGACACATTGCATGTTAAGGCGCCTAGTAGACACATTGCATGTTAAGGCGCCTAGTAGACACATTGCGTGTTAAGGCGCCTTGTAGACACATTGCATGCTAAGGCGCCTAGTAGACACATTGCATGTTAAGGCGCCTAGTAGACACATTGAATGTTAAGGCGATTAGTAGACGCATTGCATGTTAAGGCGCCTAGTATACACATTGCATTTTAAGGCGCCTAGTAGACACATTGCATGTTAAGGCGCCTAGTAGACGCATTGCATGTTAAGGCGCCTAGTAGACACATTGCATGTTAAGGCGCCTAGTAGGCGCATTGCATGTTAAGGCGCCTAGTAGACACATTGCATTTTAAGGCGCCTAGTAGACACATTGAATGTTAAGGCGCCTAGTAGACACATTGCATTTTAAGGCGCCTAGTAGACACATTGCATTTTAAGGCGCCTAGTAGACGCATTGCATGTTAAGGCGCCTAGTAGACACATTGCATGCTAAGGCGCCTAGTAGACGCATTGCATGTTAAGGCGCCTAGTAGACACATTGCATGTTAAGGCGCCCAGTAGACACATTGCATGTTAAGGCGCCTAGTAGACACATTGCATGTTAAGGCGCCTAGTAGACACATTGCATTTTAAGGCGCCTAGTAGACACATTGCATGCTAAGGCGCCTAGTAGACGCATTGCATGTTAAGGCGCCTAGTAGACACATTGCATGTTAAGGCGCCTAGTAGACACATTGCATGTTAAGGCGCCTAGTAGACACATTGCATGTTAAGGCGCCTAGTAGACACATTGCATGTTAAGGCGCCTAGTAGACACATTGCATGTTAAGGCGCCTAGTAGACACATTGCATGCTAAGGCGCCTAGTAGACGCATTGCATGTTAAGGCGCCTAGTAGACACATTGCATGTTAAGGCGCCTAGTAGACACATTGCATTTTAAGGCGCCTAGTAGACACATTGCATGTTAAGGCGCCTAGTAGACACATTGCATGTTAAGGCGCCTAGTAGACACATTGCATGTTAAGGCGCCTAGTAAACACATTGCATGTAAGGCGCCTAGTAGACGCATTGCATGTTAAGGCGCCTAGTAGACACATTGCATGTTAAGGCGCCTAGTAGACCATTGCATGTTAAGGCGCCTAGTTGACACATTGCATGTTAAGGCGCCTAGTAGACACATTGCATGTTAAGGCGCCTAGCAGACTCATAGAATGTTAAGGCTCCTAGTAGACACATTGCAAGCTAAGGCGCCTAGTAGACACATTGCATGTTAAGGCGCCTAGTAGACGCATTGCATGTTAAGGCGCCTAGTAGACACATTGCATGTTAAGGCGCCTAGTAGACACATTGCATGTTAAGGCGCCTAGTAGACACATTGCATGCTAAGGCGCCTAGTAGACGCATTGCATGTTAAGGCGCCTAGTAGACACATTGCATGCTAAGGCGCCTAGTAGACACATTGCATGTTAAGGCGCCTAGTAGACACATTGCATGTTAAGGCGCCCAGTAGACACATTGCATGTTAAGGCGCCTAGTAGACACATTGCATTTTAAGGCGCCTAGTAGACACATTGCATGTTAAGGCGCCTAGTAGACACATTGCATGTTAAGGCGCCTAGTAGACACATTGCATTTTAAGGCGCCTAGTAGACACATTGCATGTTAAGGCGCCTAGTAGACACATTGCATGCTAAGGCGCCTAGTAGACGCATTGCATGTTAAGGCGCCTAGTAGACACATTGCATGTTAAGGCGCCTAGTAGACACATTGCATGTTAAGGCGCCTAGTAGACACATTGCATGCTAAGGCGCCTAGTAGACGCATTGCATGTTAAGGCGCCTAGTAGACACATTGCATGTTAAGGCGCCTAGTAGACACATTGCATTTTAAGGCGCCTAGTAGACACATTGCATGTTAAGGCGCCTAGTAGACACATTGCATGTTAAGGCGCCTAGTAGACACATTGCATTTTAAGGCGCCTAGTAGACGCATTGCATGTTAAGGCGCCTAGTAGACACATTGCATGTTAAGGCGCCTAGTAGACGCATTGCATGTTAAGGCGCCTAGTAGACGCATTGCATGTTAAGGCGCCTAGTAGACACATTGCATGTTAAGGCGCCTAGTAGACACATTGCATGTTAAGGCGCCTAGTAGACACATTGCATGTTAAGGCGCCTAGTAGACACATTGCATGTTAAGGCGCCTAGTAGACACATTGCATGTTAAGGCGCCTAGTAGACACATTGCATGTTAAGGCGCCCAGTAGACACATTGCATGCTAAGGCGCCTAGTAGACGCATTGCATGTTAAGGCGCCTAGTAGACACATTGCATGTTAAGGCGCCTAGTAGACGCATTGCATGTTAAGGCGCCTAGTAGACACATTGCATTTTTAAGGCGCCTAGTAGACACATTGCATGTTAAGGCGCCTAGTAGACACATTGCATGTTAAGGCGCCTAGTAGACACATTGCATGTTAAGGCGCCTAGTAGACACATTGCATGCTAAGGCGCCTAGTAGACGCATTGCATGTTAAGGCGCCTAGTAGACACATTGCATGTTAAGGCGCCTAGTAGACACATTGCATGTTAAGGCGCCTAGTAGACACATTGCATGTTAAGGCGCCTAGTAGACACATTGCATGTTAAGGCGCCTAGTAGACACATTGCATGTTAAGGCGCCTAGTAGACGCATTGCATGTTAAGGCGCCTAGTAGACACATTGCATGTTAAGGCGCCTAGTAGACACATTGCATGTTAAGGCGCCTAGTAGACACATTGCATGTTAAGGCGCCTAGTAGACGCATTGCATGTTAAGGCGCCTAGTAGACACATTGCATGTTAAGGCGCCTAGTAGACACATTGCATGTTAAGGCGCCTAGTAGACACATAGCATGTTAAGGCGCCTAGTAGACACATTGCATGTTAAGGCGCCTAGTAGACGCATTGCATGTTAAGGCGCCTAGTAGACACATTGCATGTTAAGGCGCCTAGTAGACACATTGCATGCTAAGGCGCCTAGTAGACACATTGCATGTTACGGCGCCTAGTCGTCACATTGCATGTTAAGGCGCCTAGTAGACACATTGCATGTTAAGGCGCCTAGTAGACACATTGTATGTAAAGGCGCCTAGTAGACACATTGCATGTTAAGGCGCCTAGTAGACACATTGCATGTTAAGGCGCCTAGTAGACACATTGCATGTTAAGGCGCCTAGTAGACACATTGCATGTTAAGGCGCCTAGTAGACACATTGCATGTTAAGGCGCCTAGTAGACACATTGCATGCTAAGGCGCCTAGTTGACACATTGAATGTTAAGGCGCCTAGTAGACACATTGCATGTTAAGGCGCCTAGCAGACACATTGCATGTTAAGGCGCCTAGTTGGCACATTGCATGTTAAGGCGCCTAGTAGACACATAGAATGTTAAGGCGCCTAGTAGACACATTGCATGTTAAGGCGCCTAGTAGACACATTGCATGTTAAGGCGCCTAGTAGACACATTGCATTTTAAGGCGCCTAGTAGACACATTGCATGTTAAGGCGCCTAGTAGACACATTGCATGTTAAGGCGCCTAGTAGACGCATTGCATGTTAAGGCGCCTAGTAGACGCATTGCATGTTAAGGCGCCTAGTAGGCGCATTGCATGTTAAGGCGCCTAGTAGACTCATTGCATGCTAAGGCGCCTAGTAGGCGCATTGCATGTTAAGGCGCCTTGTAGACACATTGCATGTTAAGGCGCCTAGTAGACACATTGCATGTTAAGGCGCCTAGTAGACACATTGCATGTTAAGGCGCCTAGTAGACACATTGCATGTTAAGGCGCCTAGTAGACACATTGCATGTTAAGGCGCCTAGTAGACACATTGCATGTTAAGGCGCCTAGTAGACACATTGCATGTTAAGGCGCCTAGTAGACACATTGCATGTAAAGGCGCCTAGTAGACACATTGCATGCTAAGGCGCCTAGTAGACACATTGCATGTTAAGGCGCCTAGTAGACACATTGCATGTTAAGGCGCCTAGTAGACGCATTGCATGTTAAGGCGCCTAGTAGACGCATTGCATGTTAAGGCGCCTAGTAGACACATTGCATGTTAAGGCGCCTAGTAGACACATTGCATGTTAAGGCGCCTAGTAGACACATTGCATGCTAAGGCGCCTAGTAGACACATTGCATGTTAAGGCGCCTAGTAGACGCATTGCATGTTAAGGCGCCTAGTAGACACATTGCATTTTAAGGCGCCTAGTAGACACATTGCATGTTAAGGCGCCTAGTAGACGCATTGCATGTTAAGGCGCCTAGTAGACACATTGCATGTTAAGGCGCCTAGTAGACACATTGCATGTTAAGGCGCCTAGTAGACACATTGCATGTTAAGGCGCCTAGTAGACACATTGCATGTTAAGGCGCCTAGTAGACGCATTGCATGTTAAGGCGCCTAGTAGACACATTGCATTTTAAGGCGCCTAGTAGACACATTGCATGTTAAGGCGCCTAGTAGACGCATTGCATGTTAAGGCGCCTAGTAGACACATTGCATGTTAAGGCGCCTAGTAGACACATTGCATGTTAAGGCGCCTAGTAGACGCATTGCATGTTAAGGCGCCTAGTAGACACATTGCATGTTAAGGCGCCTAGTAGACGCATTGCATGTTAAGGCGCCTAGTAGACACATTGCATGTTAAGGCGCCTAGTAGACGCATTGCATGTTAAGGCGCCTAGTAGACACATTGCATGTTAAGGCGCCTAGTAGACACATTGCATTTTAAGGCGCCTAGTAGACACATTGCATGCTAAGGCGCCTAGTAGACACATTGCATGTTAAGGCGCCCAGTAGACACATTGCATGCTAAGGCGCCTAGTAGACGCATTGCATGTTAAGGCGCCTAGTAGACACATTGCATGTTAAGGCGCCTAGTAGACGCATTGCATGTTAAGGCGCCTAGTAGACACATTGCATGTTAAGGCGCCTAGTAGACACATTGCATGTTAAGGCGCCTAGTAGACACATTGCATGTTAAGGCGCCTAGTAGACACATTGCATGTTAAGGCGCCTAGTAGACGCATTGCATGTTAAGGCGCCTAGTAGACACATTGCATGTTAAGGCGCCTAGTAGACACATTGCATGTTAAGGCGCCTAGTAGACACATTGCATGTTAAGGCGCCTAGTAGACACATTGCATGTTAAGGCGCCCAGTAGACACATTGCATGCTAAGGCGCCTAGTAGACGCATTGCATGTTAAGGCGCCCAGTAGACACATTGCATGCTAAGGCGCCTAGTAGACGCATTGCATGTTAAGGCGCCTAGTAGACACATTGCATTTTAAGGCGCCTAGTAGACGCATTGCATGTTAAGGCGCCTAGTAGACACATTGCATGTTAAGGCGCCTAGTAGACACATTGCATTTTAAGGCGCCTAGTAGACACATTGCATGTTAAGGCGCCTAGTAGACACATTGCATGTTAAGGCGCCTAGTAGACACATTGCATGTTAAGGCGCCTAGTAGACACATTGCATGTTAAGGCGCCTAGTAGACGCATTGCATGTTAAGGCGCCTAGTAGACGCATTGCATGTTAAGGCGCCTAGTAGACACATTGCATGTTAAGGCGCCTAGTAGACACATTGCATGTTAAGGCGCCTAGTAGACGCATTGCATGTTAAGGCGCCTAGTAGACACATTGCATGTTAAGGCGCCTAGTAGACACATTGCATTTTCAGGCGCCTAGTAGACACATTGCATGTTAAGGCGCCTAGTAGACACATTGCATTTTAAGGCGCCTAGTAGACACATTGCATGCTAAGGCGCCTAGTAGACGCATTGCATGTTAAGGCGCCTAGTAGACACATTGCATGCTAAGGCGCCTAGTAGACGCATTGCATGTTAAGGCGCCTAGTAGACACATTGCATGCTAAGGCGCCTAGTAGACGCATTGCATGTTAAGGCGCCTAGTAGACACATTGCATGTTAAGGCGCCTAGTAGACACATTGCATGTTAAGGCGCCTAGTAGACACATTGCATGTTAAGGCGCCTAGTAGACACATTGCATGTTAAGGCGCCTAGTAGACGCATTGCATGTTAAGGCGCCTAGTAGACGCATTGCATGTTAAGGCGCCTAGTAGACACATTGCATTTTAAGGCGCCTAGTAGACACATTGCATGTTAAGGCGCCTAGTAGACGCATTGCATGTTAAGGCGCCTAGTAGACACATTGCATTTTAAGGCGCCTAGTAGACACATTGCATGTTAAGGCGCCTAGTAGACACATTGCATGTTAAGGCGCCTAGTAGACACATTGCATGTTAAGGCGCCTAGTAGACACATTGCATGTTAAGGCGCCTAGTAGACACATTGCATGTTAAGGCGCCTAGTAGACACATTGCATGTTAAGGCGCCTAGTAGACACATTGCATTTTAAGGCGCCTAGTAGACACATTGCATGCTAAGGCGCCTAGTAGACGCATTGCATGTTAAGGCGCCTAGTAGACACATTGCATGTTAAGGCGCCTAGTAGACACATTGCATGCTAAGGCGCCTAGTAGACGCATTGCATGTTAAGGCGCCTAGTAGACACATTGCATTTTAAGGCGCCTAGTAGACACATTGCATGTTAAGGCGCCTAGTAGACACATTGCATGTTAAGGCGCCCAGTAGACACATTGCATGTTAAGGCGCCTAGTAGACACATTGCATGTTAAGGCGCCTAGTAGACGCATTGCATGTTAAGGCGCCTAGTAGACACATTGCATGTTAAGGCGCCTAGTAGACACATTGCATGTTAAGGCGCCTAGTAGACACATTGCATGTTAAGGCGCCTAGTAGACACATTGCATTTTAAGGCGCCTAGTAGACGCATTGCATGTTAAGGCGCCTAGTAGACACATTGCATGCTAAGGCGCCTAGTAGACACATTGCATGTTAAGGCGCCTAGTAGACACATTGCATGTTAAGGCGCCTAGTAGACACATTGCATGTTAAGGCGCCTAGTAGACACATTGCATGTTAAGGCGCCTAGTAGACACATTGCATGTTAAGGCGCCTAGTAGACACATTGCATTTAAGGCGCCTAGTAGACACATTGCATGTTAAGGCGCCTAGTAGACACATTGCATGTTAAGGCGCCCAGTAGACACATTGCATGTTAAGGCGCCTAGTAGACACATTGCATGTTAAGGCGCCTAGTAGACACATTGCATGTTAAGGCGCCTAGTAGACACATTGCATGCTAAGGCGCCTAGTAGACACATTGCATGTTAAGGCGCCTAGTAGACACATTGCATGTTAAGGCGCCTAGTAGACACATTGCATTTTAAGGCGCCTAGTAGACACATTGCATTTTAAGGCGCCTAGTAGACACATTGCATGCTAAGGCGCCTAGTAGACGCATTGCATGTTAAGGCGCCTAGTAGACACATTGCATGTTAAGGCGCCTAGTAGACACATTGCATGCTAAGGCGCCTAGTAGACACATTGCATGTTAAGGCGCCTAGTAGACACATTGCATGTTAAGGCGCCTAGTAGACACATTGCATGTTAAGGCGCCTAGTAGACACATTGCATGTTAAGGCGCCTAGTAGACACATTGCATGTTAAGGCGCCTAGTAGACACATTGCATGTTAAGGCGCCTAGTAGACACATTGCATGTTAAGGCGCCCAGTAGACACATTGCATGTTAAGGCGCCTAGTAGACACATTGCATGTTAAGGCGCCTAGTAGACACATTGCATGTTAAGGCGCCTAGTAGACACATTGCATGTTAAGGCGCCTAGTAGACACATTGCATTTTCAGGCGCCCAGTAGACACATTGCATGCTAAGGCGCCTAGTAGACGCATTGCATGTTAAGGCGCCCAGTAGACACATTGCATGCTAAGGCGCCTAGTAGACGCATTGCATGTTAAGGCGCCCAGTAGACGCATTGCATGCTAAGGCGCCTAGTAGGCGCATTGCATGTTAAGGCGCCTAGTAGACACATTGCATTTTAAGGCGCCTAGTAGACACATTGCATTTTAAGGCGCCTAGTAGACACATTGCATGTTAAGGCGCCTAGTAGACACATTGCATGTTAAGGCGCCTAGTAGACACATTGCATTTTAAGGCGCCTAGTGGACACATTGCATTTTCCGGCGCCTAGTAGACGCATTGCATGTTAAGGCGCCCAGTAGACGCATTGCATGTTAAGGCGCCCAGTAGACGCATTGCATGCTAAGGCGCCTAGTAGACACATTGCATTTTAAGGCGCCTAGTGGACACATTGCATTTTCCGGCGGCAAGTAGACGCATTGCATGTTAAGGCGCCTAGTAGACACATTGCATTTTAAGGCGCCCAGTAGACACATTGCATGTTAAGGCGCCTAGTAGACACATTGCATGTTAAGGCGCCTAGTAGACACATTGCATGCTAAGGCGCCTAGTAGACGCATTGCATGCTAAGGCGCCCAGTAGACACATTGCATGCTAAGGCGCCTAGTAGGCGCATTGCATGCTAAGGCGCCTAGTAGACGCATTGCATGTTAAGGCGCCTAGTAGACACATTGCATGTTAAGGCGCCTAGTAGACACATTGCATGTTAAGGCGCCTAGTAGACACATTGCATGTTAAGGCGCCTAGTAGACACATTGCATGTTAAGGCGCCTAGTAGACACATTGCATGTTAAGGCGCCTAGTAGACACATTGCATGTTAAGGCGCCTAGTAGACACATTGCATGTTAAGGCGCCTAGTAGACGCATTGCATGTTAAGGCGCCTAGTAGACGCATTGCATGCTAAGGCGCCTAGTAGACACATTGCATTTTAAGGCGCCTAGTAGACACATTGCATGCTAAGGCGCCTTATAGGCGCATTGCGTGTTAAGGCGCCTAGTAGACACATTGCATTTTAAGGCGCCTAGTAGACACATTGCATGTAAGGCGCCTAGTAGACACATTGCATGTTAAGGCGCCTAGTAGACACATTGCATGTTGAGGGGCCCAGTAGACACATTGCATGTTAAGGCGCCTAGTAGACACATTGCATGCTAAGGCGCCTTATAGGCGCATTGCATGTTAAGGCGCCCACTATACACATTGAATGTTAAGGCGCCTACTGGACACATTGCATGCTAAGGCGCCTTATAGGCGCATTGCGTGTTAAGGCGCCTAGTAGACACATTGCATTTTAAGGCGCCTAATAGACACATTGTATGTAAAAGCGCCTAGTAGACACATAGAATGTTTAGGCGCCTAGTAGACACATTGCGTGTTGAGGGGCCCAGTAGACACATTGCATGTTAAGGCGCCTAGTAGACACATTGCCTGTTAAGGCGCCTAGTAGACACATTGCATGTTAAGGCGTCTTGTTGGTACATTGCATGTTAAGACGCCTAGTAGACACATTGAATGTTAAGGCGATTAGTAGACACATTACATTTTAGAACTCTTAGTAAACGCATTGCATGTAAAGGCGCCCAGTAGACACATTGCATGCTAAGGCGCCTAGTTGACACATTGAATGTTAAGGCGCCTAGTAGACACATTGCATGCTAAGGCGCCTAGTAGACACATTGCATGTTAAAGCGTCTTGTTGGTACATTGCATGTTAAGACGCCTAGTAGACACATTGCATTTTAAGGCGCCTAGTAGACACATTGCATTTTGAGGCGCCCAGTAGACACATTGCATTTTAAGGCGCCTAGTAGACACATTGCATTTTGAGGCGCCTAGTAGACACATTGCATTTTGAGGCGCCTAGTAGACACATTGCATTTTGAGGCGCCTAGTAGACACATTGCATTTTAAGGCGCCTAGTAGACACATTGCATTTTGAGGCGCCCAGTAGACACATTGCATTTTGAGGCGCCTAGTAGACACATTGCATTTTGAGGCGCCTAGTAGACACATTGCATTTTAAGGCGCCTAGTAGACACATTGCATTTTAAGGCGCCTAGTAGACACATTGCATGTTAAGGCGCCTAGTAGACACATTGCATGTTAAGGCGCCTAGTAGACACATTGCATGTTAAGGCGCCTAGTAGACACATTGCATTTTAAGGCGCCTAGTAGACACATTGCATGTTAAGGCGCCTAGTAGACACATTGCATGTTAAGGCGCCTAGTAGACACATTGCATTTTAAGGCGCCTAGTAGACACATTGCATGTTAAGGCGCCTAGTAGACACATTGCATGTTAAGGCGCCTAGTAGACACATTGCATGTTAAGGCGCCTAGTAGACGCATTGCATGTTAAGGCGCCTAGTAGACACATTGCATGCTAAGGCGCCTAGTAGACGCATTGCATGTTAAGGCGCCTAGTAGACACATTGCATTTTAAGGCGCCTAGTAGACACATTGCATGTTAAGGCGCCTAGTAGACACATTGCATGTTAAGGCGCCTAGTAGACACATTGCATGTTAAGGCGCCTAGTAGACACATTGCATGTTAAGGCGCCCAGTAGACACATTGCATGTTAAGGCGCCTAGTAGACACATTGCATGTTAAGGCGCCTAGTAGACACATTGCATGTTAAGGCGCCTAGTAGACACATAGAATGTTAAGGCGCCTAGTAGACACATTGCATGTTAAGGCGCCTAGTAGACACATTGCATGTTAAGGCGCCTAGTAGACACATTGCATGTTAAGGCGCCTAGTAGACACATTGCATGTTAAGGCGCCTAGTAGACGCATTGCATGTTAAGGCGCCTAGTAGACACATTGCATGTTAAGGCGCCTAGTAGACGCATTGCATGTTAAGGCGCCTAGTAGACACATTGCATGTTAAGGCGCCTAGTAGGCGCATTGCATGTTAAGGCGCCTAGTAGACACATTGCATTTTAAGGCGCCTAGTAGACACATTGCATTTTCAGGCGCCTAGTAGACGCATTGCATGTTAAGGCGCCTAGTAGACACATTGCATGTTAAGGCGCCTAGTAGACACATTGCATGTTAAGGCGCCTAGTAGACACATTGCATGTTAAGGCGCCTAGTAGACACATTGCATTTTAAGGCGCCTAGTAGACACATTGCATGTTAAGGCGCCTAGTAGACACATTGCATGTTAAGGCGCCCAGTAGACACATTGCATGTTAAGGCGCCTAGTAGACGCATTGCATGTTAAGGCGCCCAGTAGACACATTGCATGTTAAGGCGCCTAGTAGACGCATTGCATGTTAAGGCGCCTAGTAGACACATTGCATTTTAAGGCGCCTAGTAGACACATTGCATTTTAAGGCGCCTAGTAGACACATTGCATGTTAAGGCGCCTAGTAGACACATTGCATGTTAAGGCGCCTAGTAGACACATTGCATGTTAAGGCGCCTAGTAGACACATTGCATGTTAAGGCGCCTAGTAGACGCATTGCATGTTAAGGCGCCTAGTAGACGCATTGCATGTTAAGGCGCCTAGTAGACACATTGCATGTTAAGGCGCCTAGTAGACACATTGCATTTTAAGGCGCCTAGTAGACACATTGCATGTTAAGGCGCCTAGTAGACGCATTGCATGTTAAGGCGCCTAGTAGACGCATTGCATGTTAAGGCGCCTAGTAGACACATTGCATGTTAAGGCGCCTAGTAGACACATTGCATGTTAAGGCGCCTAGTAGACACATTGCATGTTAAGGCGCCTAGTAGACACATTGCATGTTAAGGCGCCTAGTAGACACATTGCATGCTAAGGCGCCTAGTAGACGCATTGCATGTTAAGGCGCCTAGTAGACACATTGCATGCTAAGGCGCCTAGTAGGCGCATTGCATGTTAAGGCGCCTAGTAGACACATTGCATTTTAAGGCGCCTAGTAGACACATTGCATTTTAAGGCGCCTAGTAGACACATTGCATGTTAAGGCGCCTAGTAGACACATTGCATGTTAAGGCGCCCAGTAGACACATTGCATGTTAAGGCGCCTAGTAGACGCATTGCATGTTAAGGCGCCTAGTAGACACATTGCATGTTAAGGCGCCTAGTAGACACATTGCATGTTAAGGCGCCTAGTAGACACATTGCATGTTAAGGCGCCTAGTAGACACATTGCATGTTAAGGCGCCTAGTAGACACATTGCATGTTAAGGCGCCTAGTAGACACATTGCATGTTAAGGCGCCTAGTAGACACATTGCATGTTAAGGCGCCTAGTAGGCACATTGCATGTTAAGGCGCCTAGTAGGCACATTGCATGTTAAGGCGCCTAGTTTGCACATTGCATGTTAAGGCGCCTAGTAGACACATTGCATGTTAAGGCGCCTAGTAGACACATTGCATCGTAAGGCGTCTAGTAGGCACATTGCATGTAAGGCGCCTAGTTGGCACATTGCATGTTAAGGCGCCTAGTTGGCACATTGCATGTTAAGGCGCCTAGTAGACACATTGCATGTTAAGGCGCCTAGTAGACACATTGCATGTTAAGGCGTCTAGTAGACACATTGCATGTTAAGGCGCCTAGTAGACACATTGCATGTTAAGGCGCCTAGTAGACACATTGCATGTTAAGGCGCCTAGTAGACACATTGCATGTTAAGGCGCCTAGTAGACACATTGCATGTTAAGACGCCTAGTAGACACATTGCATGTTAAGGCGCCTAGTAGACACATTGCATGTTAAGGCGCCTAGTAGACACATTGCATGTTAAGGCGCCTAGTAGACACATTGCATGTTAAGGCGCCTAGTAGGCACATTGCATGTTAAGGCGCCTAGTAGACACATTGCATGTTAAGGCGCCTAGTAGACGCATTGCATGTTAAGGCGCCCAGTAGACACATTGCATGTTAAGGCGCCTAGTAGACATATTGAATGTTAAGGCGGCTAGTAGACACATTGCATGTTAAGGCGCCTAGTAGACGCATTGCATGTTAAGGCGCCTAGTAGACACATTGCGTGTTAAGGCGCCTAGTAGACACATTGCGTGTTAAGGCGCCTAGTAGACACATTGCATGTTAAGGCGCCTAGTAGGCACATTGCATGTTAAGGCGCCTAGTAGACACATTGCATATTAAGGCGCCTAGTAGACACATTACATTTTAAGGCTCCTAGTAAACGCTATGCATGTAAAGGCGCCTAGTAGACACATTGCATGTTAAAGCGCCTAGTAGACACATTGCATGTTAAGGCGCCTAGTAGACACATTGCATGTTAAGGCGCCTAGTAGACACATTGCATGTTAAGACGCCTAGTAGACACATTGCATGTTAAGGCGCCTAGTAGACACATTGCATGTTAAGGCGCCTAGTAGACACATTGCATGTTAAGGCGCCTAGTAGACACATTGCATGTTTAAGGCGCCTAGTAGACACATTGCATGTTAAGGCGCCTAGTAGACACATTGCATGTTAAGGCGCCTAGTAGACACATTGCATGTTAAGGCGCCTAGTTTGCACATTGCATGTTAAGGCGCCTAGTAGACACATTGCATGTTAAGGCGCCTTGTAGACACATTGCATCCTAAGGCGCCTAGTAGGCACATTGCATGTTAAGGCGCCTAGTTGGCACATTGCATGTTAAGGCGCCTAGCAGACACATTGGGTGTTAAGGCGCCTAGTTGGCACATTGCATGTTAAGGCGTCTAGTAGACACGTTGCATATTAAGGCGCCTAGTAGGCACATTGCATGTTAAGGCGCCTAGTAGACACATTGCATGTTAAGGCGCCTAGTAGACACATTGCATGTTAAGGCGCCTAGTAGACACATTGCATGTTAAGGCGCCTAGTAGACACATTGCATGTTAAGGCGCCTAGTAGACACATTGCATGTTAAGGAGCCTAGTTTGAACATTGCATGTTAAGGCGCCTAGTAGACACATTGCATGTAAAGGCGCCTAGTAGACACATTGCATGTTAAGGCGTCTAGTAGGCACATTGCATGTTAAGGCGCCTAGTTGGCACATTGCATGTTAAGGCGCCTAGTTGGCACATTGCATGTTAAGGCGCCTAGTAGACACATTGCATGTTAAGGCGCCTAGTAGACACATTGCATGTTAAGGCGCCTAGTAGACACATTGCATGTTAAGGCGCCTAGTAGACACATTGCATGTTAAGGCGCCTAGTTGGCACATTGCATGTTAAGGCGCCTAGTAGACACATTGCATATTAAGGCGCCTAGTAGGCACATTGCATATTAAGGCGCCTAGTAGACACAGAGCATGTTAAGGCGCCTAGTAGACACATTGCATGTTAAGGCGCCTAGTAGACACATTGCATGTTAAGGCGCCTTGTAGACACATTGCATTGTCATGAGCCTAGTAGACGCATTGCATGATAAGGCGCCTAGTAGACACATTGCATGTTATGACGCCTAGTAGGCACATTCCATATTGAGGCGTCTAGTAGGCACATTGCATGTGCAGACGCCTAGTTGACATATTGCATGTTAAGGAGCCTAGTAGACACATTGCATGTTAAGGCGCCTAGTAGGCACATTGCATATTAAGGCGCCTAGTAGGCACATTGCATGTTAAGGCGCCTAGTAGACACATTGCATGTTAAGGCGCCTAGTAGGCACATTCCATATTAAGGCGCCTAGTAGGCACATTGCATGTTAAGGCGCCTAGTAGACACATTGCATGTTAAGGCGCCTAGTAGGCACATTGCATGTTAAGGCGCCTAGTAGGCACATTGCATGTTAAGGCGCCTAGTAGACACATTGCATGTTAAGGCGCCTAGTAGACACATTGCATGTTAAGGCGCCTAGTAGACACATTGCATGTTAAGGCGCCTAGTAGACACATTGCATGTTAAGGCGCCTAGTAGACACATTGCATGTTAAGGCGCCTAGTAGACACATTGCATGTTAAGGCGCCTAGTAGACACATTGCATGTTAAGGCGCCTAGTAGACACATTGCATTTTAAGGCGCCTAGTAGACACATTGCATGTTAAGGCGCCTAGTAGACACATTGCATGTTAAGGCGCCTAGTAGACACATTGCATGTTAAGGCGCCTAGTAGACACATTGCATGTTAAGGCGCCTAGTAGACACATTGCATGTTAAGGCGCCTAGTAGACACATTGCATGTTAAGGCGCCTAGTAGACACATTGCATGTTAAGGCGCCTAGTAGACACATTGCATGCTAAGGCGCCTAGTAGACACATTGCATGTTAAGGCGCCTAGTAGACACATTGCATGTTAAGGCGCCTAGTAGACACATTGCATTTTAAGGCGCCTAGTAGACACATTGCATTTTAAGGCGCCTAGTAGACACAATGCATTTTAAGGCGCCTAGTAGACACATTGCATGTAAAGGCGCCTAGTAGACACATTGCCTGTTAAGGCGTCTAGTAGACACATTGCATGTTAAAGCGTCTTGTTGGTACATTGCATGCTAAGGCGCCTAGTAGACACATTGCATGTTAAGGCGCCTAGTAGACACATTGCATGTTAAGGCGCCTAGTAGACACATTGCATGTTAAGGCGCCTAGTAGACACAGCATGTTAAGGCTCCTGGTAGACACATTGCATGCTAAGGCACCTAGTAGGCGCATTGCATGCTAAGGCGCCCAGTAGACACATTGCATTTTAAGGCGCCCAGTAGACGCATTGCATATTAAGGCGCCAAGTAGGCGCATTGCATGTTAAGGCGCCTAGTAGACACATTGCATGTTAAGGCGCCTAGTAGACACATTGCATGTTAAGGCGCCTAGTAGACACATTGCATTTAAGGCGCCTAGTAGACACATTGCATGTTAAGGCGCCTAGTAGGCACATTGCATGTTAAGGCGCCTAGTAGACACATTGCTTGTTAAGGCGCCTAGTTGGCACATTGCATGTTAAGGCGCCTAGTAGACACATTGCATATTAAGGCGCCTAGTAGACACATTGCATGTTAAGGCGCACAGTAGATACATTGCATGTTAAGGCGCCTAGTAGACGCATTGCATGTTAAGGCGCCTAGTAGACACATTGCATTTTAAGGCGCCTAGTAGACACATTGCATGTTAAGGCGCCTAGTAGACACATTGCATGTAAAGGCGCCCAGTAGACACATTGCATTTTAAGGCGCCTAGTAGACACATTACATGCTAAGGCGCCTAGTAGACACATTGCATGTTAAGGCGCCCAGTAGACACATTGCATTATAATGCGCCTAGTAGACACATTGCATGTTCAGGCGCCTAGTAGACACATTGCATGTTAAGGCGCCCAGTAGACACATTGCATGTTAAGGCGCCTAGTAGACACATTGCATTTTAAGGCGCCTAGTAGACACATTGCATGCTAAGGCGCCTAGTAGACACATTGCATGTTAAGGCTCCTAGTAGACACATTGCATGTTAAGGCGCCTAGTAGACACATTGCATGTTAAGGCGCCTAGTAGACACATTGCATGTTTAGGCGCCTAGTAGACACATTGCATGTTAAGGCGCCTAGTAGACACATTGCATGTTAAGGCGCCTAGTAGACACATTGCATGTTAAGGCGCCTAGTAGACGCATTGCATGTTAAGGCGCCTAGTAGACACATTGCATGTTAAGGCGCCTAGTAGACACATTGCATGTTAAGGCGCCTAGTAGACACATTGCATGTTAAGGCGCCTAGTAGACACATTGCAGGTTATGGCGCCCAGTAGACACATTGCATGTTAAGGCGCCTAGTAGACACATTGCATGTTAAGGCGCCTAGTAGACACATTGCATGTTAAGGCGCCTAGTAGACACATTGCATGTTAAGGCGCCTAGTAGACACATTGCATTTTAAGGCGCCTAGTAGACACATTGCATGTTAAGGCGCCTAGTAGACACATTGCATTTTCAGGCGCCTAGTAGACACATTGCATGCTAAGGCGCCTAGTAGACACATTGCATGTTAAGGCGCCTAGTAGACGCATTGCATGTTAAGGCGCCTAGTAGACACATTGCATGCTAAGGCGCCTAGTAGACACATTGCATGCTAAGGCGCCTAGTAGACACATTGCATGTTAAGGCGCCTAGTAGACACATTGCATGTTAAGGCGCCTAGTAGACCCATTGCATGTTAAGGCGCCTAGTAGACACTTTGCATGTTAAGGCGCCTAGTAGACACATTGCATGTTAAGGCGCCTAGTAGACACATTGCATTTTAAGGCGCCTAGTAGACACATTGCATGTTAAGGCGCCTAGTAGACACATTGCATGTTAAGGCGCCTAGTAGACACATTGCATGTTAAGGCGCCCAGTAGACACATTGCATGCTAAGGCGCCTAGTAGACACATTGCATGTTAAGGCGCCTAGTAGACACATTGCATGTTTAAGGCGCCTAGTAGACACATTGCATGTTAAGGCGCCTAGTAGACACATTGCATTTTAAGGCGCCTAGTAGACACATTGCATGTTAAGGCGCCTAGTAGACACATTGCATGTTAAGGCGCCTAGTAGACACATTGCATTTAAGGCGCCTAGTAGACACATTGCATGTTAAGGCGCCTAGTAGACACATTGCATTTTAAGGCGCCTAGTAGACACATTGCATGTTAAGGCGCCTAGTAGACACATTGCATGTTAAGGCGCCTAGTAGACACATTGCGTGTTAAGGCGCCTAGTAGACACATTGCATTTTCAGGCGCCTAGTAGACGCATTGCATGTTAAGGCGCCTAGTAGACACATTGCATTTTAAGGCGCCTAGTAGACACATTGCATGTTAAGGCGCCTAGTAGACACATTGCATTTTAAGGCGCCTAGTAGACACATTGCATGCTAAGGCGCCTAGTAGACGCATTGCATGTTAAGGCGCCTAGTAGACACATTGCATGTTAAGGCGCCTAGTAGACACATTGCATGTTAAGGCGCCTAGTAGACACATTGCATGTTAAGGCGCCTAGTAGACACATTGCATTTTAAGGCGCCTAGTAGACACATTGCATGTTAAGGCGCCTAGTAGACACATTGCATTTTAAGGCGCCTAGTAGACACATTGCATGCTAAGGCGCCTAGTAGACGCATTGCATGTTAAGGCGCCTAGTAGACACATTGCATGTTAAGGCGCCTAGTAGACACATTGCATGTTAAGGCGCCTAGTAGACACATTGCATGTTAAGGCGCCTAGTAGACACATTGCATGTTAAGGCGCCTAGTAGACACATTGCATGTTAAGGCGCCTAGTAGACACATTGCATTTTCAGGCGCCTAGTAGACACATTGCATGTTAAGGCGCCTAGTAGACACATTGCATGTTAAGGCGCCTAGTAGACACATTGCATGTTAAGGCGCCTAGTAGACACATTGCATTTTAAGGCGCCTAGTAGACACATTGCATTTTAAGGCGCCTAGTAGACACATAGAATGTTAAGGCGCCTAGTAGACACATTGCATTTTCAGGCGCCTAGTAGACACATTGCATGTTAAGGCGCCTAGTAGACACATTGCATTTTAAGGCGCCTAGTAGACACATTGCATGTTAAGGCGCCTAGTAGACACATTGCATTTTAAGGCGCCTAGTAGACACATAGCATGTTAAGGCGCCTAGTAGACACATTGCATTTTCAGGCGCCTAGTAGACACATTGCATGTTAAGGCGCCTAGTAGACACATTGCATGTTAAGGCGCCTAGTAGACACATTGCATGTTAAGGCGCCTAGTAGACACATTGCATTTTAAGGCGCCTAGTAGACACATTGCATTTTGAGGCGCCTAGTAGACACATTGCATGTTAAGGCGCCTAGTAGACACATTGCATGTTAAGGCGCCTAGTAGACACATTGCATGTTAAGGCGCCTAGTAGACACATTGCATGTTAAGGCGCCTAGTAGACACATTGCATTTTCAGGCGCCTAGTAGACGCATTGCATGTTAAGGCGCCTAGTAGACACATTGCATTTTAAGGCGCCTAGTAGACACATTGCATTTTCAGGCGCCTAGTAGACACATTGCATGTTAAGGCGCCTAGTAGACACATTGCATTTTCAGGCGCCTAGTTGACACATTGCATGTTAAGGCGCCTAGTAGACACATTGCATTTTCAGGCGCCTAGTAGACACATAGAATGTTAAGGCGCCTAGTAGACACATTGCATTTTCAGGCGCCTAGTAGACACATTGCATGTTAAGGCGCCTAGTAGACACATTGCATTTTAAGGCGCCTAGTAGACACATAGAATGTTAAGGCGCCTAGTAGACACATTGCATGTTAAGGCGCCTAGTAGACACATAGAATGTTAAGGCGCCTAGTAGACACATTGCATTTTAAGGCGCCTAGTAGACACATTGCATGTTAAGGCGCCTAGTAGACACATTGCATGTTAAGGCGCCTAGTAGACACATTGCATTTTAAGGCGCCTAGTAGACACATTGCATGTTAAGGCGCCTAGTAGACACATTGCATTTTCAGGCGCCTAGTAGACACATAGAATGTTAAGGCGCCTAGTAGACACATTGCATTTTCAGGCGCCTAGTAGACACATTGCATGTTAAGGCGCCTAGTAGACACATTGCATTTTAAGGCGCCTAGTAGACACATTGCATGTTAAGGCGCCTAGTAGACACATTGCATGTTAAGGCGCCTAGTAGACACATTGCATGTTAAGGCGCCTAGTAGACACATAGAATGTTAAGGCGCCTAGTAGACACATTGCATTTTCAGGCGCCTAGTTGACACATAGAATGTTAAGGCGCCTAGTAGACACATTGCATTTTCAGGCGCCTAGTTGACACATAGAATGTTAAGGCGCCTAGTAGACACATTGCATTTTCAGGCGCCTAGTTGACACATTGCATGTTAAGGCGCCTAGTAGACACATTGCATTTTAAGGCGCCTAGTAGACACATTGCATGTTAAGGCGCCTAGTAGACACATTGCATTTTCAGGCGCCTAGTAGACACATTGCATGTTAAGGCGCCTAGTAGACACATTGCATTTTCAGGCGCCTAGTAGACACATTGCATGCTAAGGCGCCTAGTAGACGCATTGCATGTTAAGGCGCCTAGTAGACGCATTGCATGTTAAGGCGCCTAGTAGACACATTGCATTTAAGGCGCCTAGTAGACACATTGCATGTTAAGGCGCCTAGTAGACACATTGCATTTTAAGGCGCCTAGTAGACACATAGAATGTTAAGGCGCCTAGTAGACACATTGCATTTTGAGGCGCCCAGTAGACACATTGCATGTTAAGGCGCCTAGTAGACGCATTGCATGTTAAGGCGCCTAGTAGACACATTGCATGCTAAGGCGCCTAGTAGACACATTGCATGTTAAGGCGCCTAGTAGACACATTGCATTTTAAGGCGCCTAGTAGACACATTGCATGTTAAGGCGCCTAGTAGACACATTGCATGTTAAGGCGCCTAGTAGACACATTGCATTTTAAGGCGCCTAGTAGACACATTGCATGTTAAGGCGCCTAGTAGACACATTGCATGTTAAGGCGCCTAGTAGACACATTGCATTTTAAGGCGCCTAGTAGACACATTGCATGTTAAGGCGCCTAGTAGACACATTGCATTTTCAGGCGCCTAGTAGACACATAGAATGTTAAGGCGCCTAGTAGACACATTGCATTTTCAGGCGCCTAGTAGACACATTGCATGTTAAGGCGCCTAGTAGACACATTGCATTTTAAGGCGCCTAGTAGACACATAGCATGTTAAGGCGCCTAGTAGACACATTGCATTTTAAGGCGCCTAGTAGACACATTGCATGTTAAGGCGCCTAGTAGACACATTGCATTTTCAGGCGCCTAGTAGACACATAGAATGTTAAGGCGCCTAGTAGACACATTGCATTTTCAGGCGCCTAGTTGACACATAGAATGTTAAGGCGCCTAGTAGACACATTGCATTTTCAGGCGCCTAGTAGACACATTGCATGTTAAGGCGCCTAGTAGACACATTGCATGTTAAGGCGCCTAGTAGACACATTGCATGTTAAGGCGCCTAGTAGACACATTGCATGTTAAGGCGCCTAGTAGACACATTGCATGTTAAGGCGCCTAGTAGACACATTGCATGTTAAGGCGCCTAGTAGACACATTGCATTTTAAGGCGCCTAGTAGACACATTGCATGCTAAGGCGCCTAGTAGACACATTGCATGTTAAGGCGCCTAGTAGACACATTGCATTTTCAGGCGCCTAGTAGACACATAGAATGTTAAGGCGCCTAGTAGACACATTGCATTTTCAGGCGCCTAGTTGACACATAGAATGTTAAGGCGCCTAGTAGACACATTGCATTTTCAGGCGCCTAGTTGACACATAGAATGTTAAGGCGCCTAGTAGACACATTGCATTTTCAGGCGCCTAGTAGACACATTGCATGTTAAGGCGCCTAGTAGACACATTGCATTTTAAGGCGCCTAGTAGACACATTGCATGTTAAGGCGCCTAGTAGACACATTGCATTTTAAGGCGCCTAGTAGACACATTGCATGTTAAGGCGCCTAGTAGACACATTGCATGTTAAGGCGCCTAGTAGACACATTGCATGTTAAGGCGCCTAGTAGACACATTGCATGTTAAGGCGCCTAGTAGACACATTGCATTTTAAGGCGCCTAGTAGACACATTGCATGTTAAGGCGCCTAGTAGACACATTGCATTTTAAGGCGCCTAGTAAACACATTGCATTTTAAGGCGCCTAGTAGACACATTGCATTTTCAGGCGCCTAGTAGACGCATTGCATTTTAAGGCGCCTAGTAAACACATTGCATTTTAAGGCGCCTAGTAGACACATTGCATGTTAAGGCGCCTAGTAGACACATTGCATTTTAAGGCGCCTAGTAGACACATTGCATGTTAAGGCGCCTAGTAGACACATTGCATGTTAAGGCGCCTAGTAGACACATTGCATGTTAAGGCGCCTAGTAGACACATTGCATTTTAAGGCGCCTAGTAGACACATTGCATGCTAAGGCGCCTAGTAGACACATTGCATTTTAAGGCGCCTAGTAGACACATTGCATGTTAAGGCGCCTAGTAGACACATTGCATTTTAAGGCGCCTAGTAGACACATTGCATGTTAAGGCGCCTAGTAGACACATTGCATTTTAAGGCGCCTAGTAGACACATTGCATGTTAAGGCGCCTAGTAGACACATTGCATTTAAGGCGCCTAGTAGACACATTGCATGTTAAGGCGCCTAGTAGACACATTGCATGTTAAGGCGCCTAGTAGACACATTGCATGTTAAGGCGCCTAGTAGACACATTGCATGTTAAGGCGCCTAGTAGACACATTGCATTTTAAGGCGCCTAGTAGACACATTGCATGTTAAGGCGCCTAGTAGACACATTGCATGTTAAGGCGCCTAGTAGACACATTGCATGTTAAGGCGCCTAGTAGACACATTGCATTTTCAGGCGCCTAGTAGACACATAGCATGTTAAGGCGCCTAGTAGACACATTGCATTTTCAGGCGCCTAGTAGACACATTGCATGTTAAGGCGCCTAGTAGACACATTGCATTTTAAGGCGCCTAGTAGACACATTGCATGTTAAGGCGCCTAGTAGACACATTGCATTTTCAGGCGCCTAGTAGACACATTGCATGCTAAGGCGCCTAGTAGACACATTGCATGTTAAGGCGCCTAGTAGACACATTGCATTTTAAGGCGCCTAGTAGACACATTGCATGTTTCAGGCGCCTAGTAGACACATTGCATGTTAAGGCGCCTAGTAGACACATTGCATTTTAAGGCGCCTAGTAGACACATTGCATGTTAAGGCGCCTAGTAGACACATTGCATTTTAAGGCGCCTAGTAGACACATAGAATGTTAAGGCGCCTAGTAGACACATTGCATTTTCAGGCGCCTAGTTGACACATAGAATGTTAAGGCGCCTAGTAGACACATTGCATTTTCAGGCGCCTAGTTGACACATAGAATGTTAAGGCGCCTAGTAGACACATTGCATTTTAAGGCGCCTAGTAGACACATTGCATGCTGAGGCGCCTAGTAAGCGCATTGCATGTTAAGGCGCCTAGTAGACACATTGCATTTTCAGGCGCCTAGTAGACACATTGCATGTTAAGGCGCCTAGTAGACACATTGCATTTTCAGGCGCCTAGTTGACACATAGAATGTTAAGGCGCCTAGTAGACACATTGCATTTTCAAGCGCCTAGTAGACACATTGCATGCTGAGGCGCCTAGTAGACACATATAATGTTAAGGCGCCTAGTAGACACATTGCATGTTAAGGCGCCTAGTAGACACATTGCATGTTAAGGCGCCTAGTAGACACATTGCATTTTAAGGCGCCTAGTAGACACATTGCATTTTCAGGCGCCTAGTAGACACATTGCATGTTAAGGCGCCTAGTAGACACATTGCATTTTAAGGCGCCTAGTAGACACATAGAATGTTAAGGCGCCTAGTAGACACATTGCATTTTAAGGCGCCTAGTAGACACATTGCATGTTAAGGCGCCTAGTAGACACATTGCATTTTAAGGCGCCTAGTAGACACATTGCATTTTAAGGCGCCTAGTAGACACATTGCATGTTAAGGCGCCTAGTAGACACATAGAATGTTAAGGCGCCTAGTAGACACATTGCATTTAAGGCGCCTAGTAGACACATAGCATGTTAAGGCGCCTAGTAGACACATTGCATTTTCAGGCGCCTAGTAGACACATTGCATGTTAAGGCGCCTAGTAGACACATTGCATTTTCAGGCGCCTAGTTGACACATTGCATGTTAAGGCGCCTAGTAGACACATTGCATTTTAAGGCGCCTAGTAGACACATTGAATGTTAAGGCGCCTAGTAGACACATTGCATTTTAAGGCGCCTAGTAGACACATTGCATGTTAAGGCGCCTAGTAGACACATTGCATTTTCAGGCGCCTAGTTGACACATAGAATGTTAAGGCGCCTAGTAGACACATTGCATTTTCAGGCGCCTAGTAGACACATAGCATGTTAAGGCGCCTAGTAGACACATTGCATTTTCAGGCGCCTAGTAGACACATAGAATGTTAAGGCGCCTAGTAGACACATTGCATTTTCAGGCGCCTAGTTGACACATTGCATGTTAAGGCGCCTAGTAGACACATTGCATTTTAAGGCGCCTAGTAGACACATTGCATGTTAAGGCGCCTAGTAGACACATTGCATTTTCAGGCGCCTAGTAGACACATTGCATGTTAAGGCGCCTAGTAGACACATTGCATGTTAAGGCGCCTAGTAGACACATTGCATTTTAAGGCGCCTAGTAGACACATTGCATTTTGAGGCGCCCAGTAGACACATTGCATGTTAAGGCGCCTAGTAGACACATTGCGTGTTAAGGCGTCTTGTAGACACATTGCATTTTAAGGCGCCTAGTAGACACATTGCATTTTAAGGCGCCTAGTAGACACATTGCATTTTCAGGCGCCTAGTAGACACATTGCATGCTAAGGCGCCTAGTAGACACATTGCATGTTAAGGCGCCTAGTAGACACATTGCATGTTAAGGCGCCTAGTAGACACATTGCATTTTAAGGCGCCTAGTAGACACATTGCATGTTAAGGCGCCTAGTAGACACATTGCATTTTCAGGCGCCTAGTAGACACATAGAATGTTAAGGCGCCTAGTAGACACATTGCATTTTCAGGCGCCTAGTAGACACATAGAATGTTAAGGCGCCTAGTAGACACATTGCATTTTCAGGCGCCTAGTTGACACATAGAATGTTAAGGCGCCTAGTAGACACATTGCATTTTCAGGCGCCTAGTAGACACATTGCATGTTAAGGCGCCTAGTAGACACATTGCATTTTAAGGCGCCTAGTAGACACATTGCATGTTAAGGCGCCTAGTAGACACATTGCATTTTCAGGCGCCTAGTAGACACATTGCATGTTAAGGCGCCTAGTAGACACATTGCATGTTAAGGCGCCTAGTAGACACATTGCATTTTAAGGCGCCTAGTAGACACATTGCATTTTAAGGCGCCTAGTAGACACATTGCATGTTAAGGCGCCTAGTAGACACATTGCATTTTCAGGCGCCTAGTAGACACATAGAATGTTAAGGCGCCTAGTAGACACATTGCATTTTCAGGCGCCTAGTTGACACATAGCATGTTAAGGCGCCTAGTAGACACATTGCATTTTCAGGCGCCTAGTAGACACATTGCATGTTAAGGCGCCTAGTAGACACATTGCATTTTAAGGCGCCTAGTAGACACATTGCATTTTAAGGCGCCTAGTAGACACATTGCATTTTCAGGCGCCTAGTAGACACATTGCATGTTAAGGCGCCTAGTAGACACATTGCATTTTAAGGCGCCTAGTAGACACATAGCATGTTAAGGCGCCTAGTAGACACATTGCATTTTAAGGCGCCTAGTAGACACATTGCATGTTAAGGCGCCTAGTAGACACATTGCATTTTAAGGCGCCTAGTAGACACATAGAATGTTAAGGCGCCTAGTAGACACATTGCATTTTGAGGCGCCTAGTAGACACATTGCATGTTAAGGCGCCTAGTAGACACATTGCATGTTAAGGCGCCTAGTAGACACATTGCATGTTAGGCGCCTAGTAGACACATTGCATGTTAAGGCGCCTAGTAGACAAATTGCATTTAAGGCGCCTAGTAGACACATGCATTTTAAGGCGCCTAGTAGACACATTGCATTTTCAGGCGCCTAGTTGACACATTGCATGTTAAGGCGCCTAGTAGACACATTGCATTTTCAGGCGCCTAGTTGACACATTGCATGTTAAGGCGCCTAGTAGACACATTGCATTTTCAGGCGCCTAGTAGACACATTGCATGTTAAGGCGCCTAGTAGACACATTGCATGTTAAGGCGCCTAGTAGACACATAGAATGTTAAGGCGCCTAGTAGACACATTGCATTTTCAGGCGCCTAGTTGACACATTGCATGTTAAGGCGCCTAGTAGACACATTGCATTTTCAGGCGCCTAGTAGACACATAGAATGTTAAGGCGCCTAGTAGACACATTGCATTTTCAGGCGCCTAGTAGACACATTGCATGTTAAGGCGCCTAGTAGACACATTGCATTTTAAGGCGCCTAGTAGACACATAGAATGTTAAGGCGCCTAGTAGACACATTGCATTTTCAGGCGCCTAGTAGACACATTGCATGTTAAGGCGCCTAGTAGACACATTGCATTTAAGGCGCCTAGTAGACACATTGCATGCTAAGGCGCCTAGTAGACACATTGCATTTTCAGGCGCCTAGTTGACACATTGCATGTTAAGGCGCCTAGTAGACACATTGCATTTTAAGGCGCCTAGTAGACACATAGAATGTTAAGGCGCCTAGTAGACACATTGCATTTTAAGGCGCCTAGTAGACACATAGAATGTTAAGGCGCCTAGTAGACACATTGCATTTTCAGGCGCCTAGTAGACACATAGAATGTTAAGGCGCCTAGTAGACACATTGCATTTTCAGGCGCCTAGTTGACACATAGAATGTTAAGGCGCCTAGTAGACACATTGCATTTTCAAGCGTCTAGTAGACACATTGCATTTTGAGGCTCCTAGTAGGCGCATTGCATGCTAAGGCGCCTAGTAGACGCATTGCATTTTCAGGCGCCTAGTTGACACATAGAATGTTAAGGCGCCTAGTAGACACATTGCATTTTCAGGCGCCTAGTAGACACATAGAATGTTAAGGCGCCTAGTAGACACATTGCATTTTCAGGCGCCTAGTTGACACATTGCATGTTAAGGCGCCTAGTAGACACATTGCATTTTAAGGCGCCTAGTAGACACATAGAATGTTAAGGCGCCTAGTAGACACATTGCATTTTAAGGCGCCTAGTAGACACATTGCATGTTAAGGCGCCTAGTAGACACATTGCATTTTAAGGCGCCTAGTAGACACATTGCATGTTAAGGCGCCTAGTAGACACATTGCATTTTAAGGCGCCTAGTAGACACATAGCATGTTAAGGCGCCTAGTAGACACATTGCATTTTAAGGCGCCTAGTAGACACATTGCATGTTAAGGCGCCTAGTAGACACATTGCATTTTAAGGCGCCTAGTAGACACATTGCATTTTAAGGCGCCTAGTAGACACATTGCATTTTCAGGCGCCTAGTAGACACATTGCATGTTAAGGCGCCTAGTAGACACATTGCATGTTAAGGCGCCTAGTAGACACATTGCATGTTAAGGCGCCTAGTAGACACATTGCATTTTCAGGCGCCTAGTAGACACATTGCATGTTAAGGCGCCTAGTAGACACATTGCATGTTAAGGCGCCTAGTAGACACATTGCATTTTAAGGCGCCTAGTAGACACATAGCATGTTAAGGCGCCTAGTAGACACATTGCATTTTCAGGCGCCTAGTAGACACATTGCATGTTAAGGCGCCTAGTAGACACATTGCATTTTCAGGCGCCTAGTTGACACATTGCATGTTAAGGCGCCTAGTAGACACATTGCATTTTAAGGCGCCTAGTAGACACATTGCATGTTAAGGCGCCTAGTAGACACATTGCATGTTAAGGCGCCTAGTAGACACATTGCATTTTCAGGCGCCTAGTAGACACATAGAATGTTAAGGCGCCTAGTAGACACATTGCATTTTCAGGCGCCTAGTTGACACATAGAATGTTAAGGCGCCTAGTAGACACATTGCATTTTCAGGCGCCTAGTAGACACATTGCATGTTAAGGCGCCTAGTAGACACATTGCATTTTAAGGCGCCTAGTAGACACATAGCATGTTAAGGCGCCTAGTAGACACATTGCATTTTAAGGCGCCTAGTAGACACATAGAATGTTAAGGCGCCTAGTAGACACATTGCATTTTAAGGCGCCTAGTAGACACATTGCATGTTAAGGCGCCTAGTAGACACATTGCATTTTAAGGCGCCTAGTAGACACATTGCATGTTAAGGCGCCTAGTAGACACATTGCATTTTAAGGCGCCTAGTAGACACATTGCATGTTAAGGCGCCTAGTAGACACATTGCATTTTAAGGCGCCTAGTAGACACATTGCATTTTCAGGCGCCTAGTTGACACATAGAATGTTAAGGCGCCTAGTAGACACATTGCATTTTCAGGCGCCTAGTAGACACATTGCATGTTAAGGCGCCTAGTAGACACATTGCATGTTAAGGCGCCTAGTAGACACATTGCATGTTAAGGCGCCTAGTAGACACATTGCATGCTAAGGCGCCTAGTAGACACATTGCATGTTAAGGCGCCTAGTAGACACATTGCATTTTAAGGCGCCTAGTAGACACATAGAATGTTAAGGCGCCTAGTAGACACATTGCATTTTCAGGCGCCTAGTTGACACATAGAATGTTAAGGCGCCTAGTAGACACATTGCATTTTCAGGCGCCTAGTTGACACATAGAATGTTAAGGCGCCTAGTAGACACATTGCATTTTCAAGCGCCTAGTAGACACATTGCATGCTAAGGCGCCTAGTAGACACATTGCATTTTCAGGCGCCTAGTAGACACATTGCATGTTAAGGCGCCTAGTAGACACATTGCATTTTAAGGCGCCTAGTAGACACATAGAATGTTAAGGCGCCTAGTAGACACATTGCATTTTGAGGCGCCTAGTAGACACATTGCATGTTAAGGCGCCTAGTAGACACATTGCATGTTAAGGCGCCTAGTAGACACATTGCATGTTAAGGCGCCTAGTAGACACATTGCATTTTAAGGCGCCTAGTAGACACATTGCATGTTAAGGCGCCTAGTAGACACATTGCATTTTCAGGCGCCTAGTTGACACATAGAATGTTAAGGCGCCTAGTAGACACATTGCATTTTCAGGCGCCTAGTAGACACATAGAATGTTAAGGCGCCTAGTAGACACATTGCATTTTAAGGCGCCTAGTAGACACATGCATGTTAAGGCGCCTAGTAGACACATTGCATTTTAAGGCGCCTAGTAGACACATTGCATTTTAAGGCGCCTAGTAGACACATTGCATTTTCAGGCGCCTAGTAGACACATTGCATGTTAAGGCGCCTAGTAGACACATTGCATTTAAGGCGCCTAGTAGACACATTGCATGTTAAGGCGCCTAGTAGACACATTGCATGCTAAGGCGCCTAGTAGACACATTGCATGTTAAGGCGCCTAGTAGACACATTGCATTTTAAGGCGCCTAGTAGACACATAGAATGTTAAGGCGCCTAGTAGACACATTGCATTTTCAGGCGCCTAGTAGACACATAGAATGTTAAGGCGCCTAGTAGACACATTGCATTTTCAGGCGCCTAGTTGACACATTGCATGTTAAGGCGCCTAGTAGACACATTGCATTTTAAGGCGCCTAGTAGACACATTGCATGTTAAGGCGCCTAGTAGACACATTGCATGTTAAGGCGCCTAGTAGACACATTGCATTTTCAGGCGCCTAGTTGACACATAGAATGTTAAGGCGCCTAGTAGACACATTGCATTTTCAGGCGCCTAGTTGACACATAGAATGTTAAGGCGCCTAGTAGACACATTGCATTTTCAGGCGCCTAGTAGACACATAGCATGTTAAGGCGCCTAGTAGACACATTGCATTTTCAGGCGCCTAGTAGACACATTGCATGTTAAGGCGCCTAGTAGACACATTGCATTTTAAGGCGCCTAGTAGACACATAGCATGTTAAGGCGCCTAGTAGACACATTGCATTTTAAGGCGCCTAGTAGACACATTGCATGTTAAGGCGCCTAGTAGACACATTGCATTTTAAGGCGCCTAGTAGACACATTGCATGTTAAGGCGCCTAGTAGACACATTGCATTTTCAGGCGCCTAGTTGACACATTGCATGTTAAGGCGCCTAGTAGACACATTGCATTTTAAGGCGCCTAGTAGACACATAGAATGTTAAGGCGCCTAGTAGACACATTGCATTTTAAGGCGCCTAGTAGACACATAGAATGTTAAGGCGCCTAGTAGACACATTGCATTTTCAGGCGCCTAGTAGACACATAGAATGTTAAGGCGCCTAGTAGACACATTGCATTTTCAGGCGCCTAGTAGACACATAGAATGTTAAGGCGCCTAGTAGACACATTGCATTTAAGGCGCCTAGTAGACACATTGCATTTTGAGGCGCCTAGTAGACACATTGCATGTTAAGGCGCCTAGTAGACACATTGCATTTTCAGGCGCCTAGTAGACACATAGAATGTTAAGGCGCCTAGTAGACACATTGCATTTTCAGGCGCCTAGTTGACACATAGAATGTTAAGGCGCCTAGTAGACACATTGCATTTTCAGGCGCCTAGTTGACACATTGCATGTTAAGGCGCCTAGTAGACACATTGCATTTTAAGGCGCCTAGTAGACACATTGCATGTTAAGGCGCCTAGTAGACACATTGCATTTTAAGGCGCCTAGTAGACACATAGAATGTTAAGGCGCCTAGTAGACACATTGCATTTTAAGGCGCCTAGTTGACACATTGCATGTTAAGGCGCCTAGTAGACACATTGCATTTTAAGGCGCCTAGTAGACACATTGCATGTTAAGGCGCCTAGTAGACACATTGCATTTTAAGGCGCCTAGTAGACACATAGAATGTTAAGGCGCCTAGTAGACACATTGCATTTTAAGGCGCCTAGTAGACACATAGCATGTTAAGGCGCCTAGTAGACACATTGCATTTTAAGGCGCCTAGTAGACACATTGCATTTTCAGGCGCCTAGTAGACACATTGCATGTTAAGGCGCCTAGTAGACACATTGCATGTTAAGGCGCCTAGTAGACACATTGCATTTTAAGGCGCCTAGTAGACACATAGAATGTTAAGGCGCCTAGTAGACACATTGCATTTTCAGGCGCCTAGTAGACACATAGAATGTTAAGGCGCCTAGTAGACACATTGCATTTTCAGGCGCCTAGTTGACACATTGCATGTTAAGGCGCCTAGTAGACACATTGCATTTTAAGGCGCCTAGTAGACACATAGAATGTTAAGGCGCCTAGTAGACACATTGCATTTTCAGGCGCCTAGTAGACACATAGAATGTTAAGGCGCCTAGTAGACACATTGCATTTTCAGGCGCCTAGTTGACACATAGAATGTTAAGGCGCCTAGTAGACACATTGCATTTTCAGGCGCCTAGTTGACACATAGAATGTTAAGGCGCCTAGTAGACACATTGCATTTTCAGGCGCCTAGTTGACACATAGAATGTTAAGGCGCCTAGTAGACACATTGCATTTTCAGGCGCCTAGTTGACACATTGCATGTTAAGGCGCCTAGTAGACACATTGCATTTTAAGGCGCCTAGTAGACACATAGAATGTTAAGGCGCCTAGTAGACACATTGCATTTTCAGGCGCCTAGTTGACACATTGCATGTTAAGGCGCCTAGTAGGCGCATTGCATGTTAAGGCGCCTAGTAGACACATTGCATTTTAAGGCGCCTAGTAGACACATTGCATTTTAAGGCGCCTAGTAGACACATTGCATGTTAAGGCGCCTAGTAGACACATTGCATTTTAAGGCGCCTAGTAGACACATAGAATGTTAAGGCGCCTAGTAGACACATTGCATTTTCAGGCGCCTAGTAGACACATAGAATGTTAAGGCGCCTAGTAGACACATTGCATTTTCAGGCGCCTAGTTGACACATTGCATGTTAAGGCGCCTAGTAGACACATTGCATTTTCAGGCGCCTAGTAGACACATAGAATGTTAAGGCGCCTAGTAGACACATTGCATTTTCAAGCGCCTAGTAGACGCATTGCATGCTGAGGCGCCTAGTAAGCGCATTGCATGTTAAGGCGCCTAGTAGACACATTGCATTTTAAGGCGCCTAGTAGACACATTGCATGTTAAGGCGCCTAGTAGACACATTGCATTTTCAGGCGCCTAGTAGACACATAGAATGTTAAGGCGCCTAGTAGACACATTGCATTTTGAGGCGCCTAGTAGACACATTGCATTTTAAGGCGCCTAGTAGACACATTGCATGTTAAGGCGCCTAGTAGACACATTGCATTTTAAGGCGCCTAGTAGACACATAGAATGTTAAGGCGCCTAGTAGACACATTGCATTTTCAGGCGCCTAGTAGACACATAGAATGTTAAGGCGCCTAGTAGACACATTGCATTTTCAGGCGCCTAGTTGACACATTGCATGTTAAGGCGCCTAGTAGACACATTGCATTTTCAGGCGCCTAGTAGACACATAGAATGTTAAGGCGCCTAGTAGACACATTGCATTTTCAGGCGCCTAGTTGACACATTGCATGCTGAGGCGCCTAGTAGGCGCATTGCATGTTAAGGCGCCTAGTAGACACATTGCATTTTAAGGCGCCTAGTAGACACATTGCATGTTAAGGCGCCTAGTAGACACATTGCATTTTCAGGCGCCTAGTAGACACATAGAATGTTAAGGCGCCTAGTAGACACATTGCATTTTCAGGCGCCTAGTAGACACATTGCATGCTAAGGCGCCTAGTAGGCGCATTGCATGCTAAGGCGCCTAGTAGGCGCATTGCATGTTAAGGCGCCTAGTAGACGCATTGCATGTTAAGGCGCCTAGTAGACACATTGCATGTTAAGGCGCCTAGTAGACACATTGCATTTTAAGGCGCCTAGTAGACACATAGAATGTTAAGGCGCCTAGTAGACACATTGCATTTTAAGGCGCCTAGTAGACACATTGCATTTTCAGGCGCCTAGTAGACGCATTGCATGCTAAGGCGCCTAGTAGGCGCATTGCATGTTAAGGCGCCTAGTAGACACATTGCATTTTAAGGCGCCTAGTAGACACATTGCATGTTAAGGCGCCTAGTAGACACATTGCATGTTAAGGCGCCTAGTAGACACATAGAATGTTAAGGCGCCTAGTAGACACATTGCATTTTCAGGCGCCTAGTTGACACATAGAATGTTAAGGCGCCTAGTAGACACATTGCATTTTCAGGCGCCTAGTTGACACATAGAATGTTACATGTTACATTGCATGGCACATTACATGTTAAGGCGCCGATTAGGCACATTGCATGTTAAGGCGCCTAGCAGGCTAAATTCTTGGTAATATGCCTGATAGGCACATTGCATGTTAAGACGCCTAGTATGCACATTACATGTTAAGGTTCCTACTAGGCCCGTTGCATGGAAAGGGGCATTATACGCACATTCCATGGTAATGTGGCTGTGGGACTGCCTAGATAAACGGCTCTCTTTCACATTGGTTATCAATGCGACTCTCAGACTGGTTGCTCACTAAAGCGACTTTTAGACACTGTGTCATTTAATCCGCCTGTTAGTTGCATTGAATATAAAAGCGACTATTATGAGGAATGCATATTAATTTGTCTATTAGATGCAGTACATGTTATAGCTTCAATAAGACTCATAAATGTAAACTAGTAAGGTGTAAACTTTATACATAAGTACCAGAAGTGGGATATATGCCCAATTAAGAACCAAAATACACACTTCACCAATTTCAATATGCCTCGAAAGCTCAAATTGAACCTCCTATTGGATTGACACAATAAAAAAGTTTCAGATCGGAGACCCCTCCCCCCACAGGGGAGTGATTTGGTCCATAGTGCTGTGACAAAAAATGGTCGTCTTGAACTCCTCTATCGATTTGTACAATAACATTTTTTGGTGATATGCTGACCCCACCCTTTCAGACACGCCGACCTCCCTATTTCCGGTCGTTGACAAGGTCATTGGCTGAAAATCAATAGGGTTCGTGCTACAGCCTTGGCCCAAGATACCTCCATGCCAAATAAGAGACAAATCGGTCAACGTGGAGGGAAGGTAGAGTGTTGACAGACAGACAGACAGACGGACAGACAAACCGATCAATCGCCATAACTACCTTTCAAGCATTTCATGCTTCCGGTAGTTAATAAACCATGAGCGCAAAGAAGCGGAGAAATATTTTCGTTTGATTGCGAGCACATTACAAGTTTGCCATTTCTTTTTAGGTATATTGTTAATGAAAGCTGGATAAATACTTTTTAGAAACGCCTTGTAGTTTCTGCTGCTAATTGTGAATGTATAGCTATATTAGATGGTTTTGGTTACTTGAAGTTGTATCCTATAATAATGAGTTATTCACACTAGAAAAAAACATGTTAGACATTTTTAACTTTAAGGAGCCTTTCAGAATTAATTACCTAACTCCACCCACCAATTTTTTACAGTTAAAGTCGCTGGCAGCACAGAAACCAATTACAATGAGTATGAAGCTGTGATCTTATTCACATTTTCTTCGTTTTTAATACTCTTTCGAGTTTGGTACCTAACAATATATTCCGGTTGCATGAAATGTATCTACGGGAACAGCTTCACTTTGTAATAAAATTCGTGCGGATTTTTTTTTCTCGGAATTTCGTTGAGAAATAAGCAACGACCACTACGAACATTTTCTCAAACTCTAGCTGAAGCACAAAAGGTTTAGAGAGAGTTCCTACTTGGTCAGATAGAGTACACCATGTTACACTTTTTCATTGTTCCCAAGGACGATGTACCACAATTGCAAACTTTCTTGTTTTAGTCGATATCTTCTCATTAAAACATTTAACTCCGTCTTTGTATTTATTGAATTACATACATCTCCCATAATATTTTTGACGAGGTTGAAAGAGACGAAACGCTGACGAAATGATGTTTCAATATACGTCCATCTACAAACTATGTGGTCTCTTCCTACAGAATAAGCATAGTATTAAAATTCGACTATGAGGATAAGAAAGTATAACTTGAATGTAGCATGCAATATCTTTCGTAGTCGCAAATTTTTAATCACAACAAATTTCTGATGCGCAATTATGATACAATGAACTGAACCAGCAAGCGAAAGGGTTTTGAATGAGACAAGCATTTGTTCCTAAATGTAATTTTATGCTATTTCAGAGCAGTCCGTCAAGGTATATACATGTCAATATATAAAAACAAAATCCGTTTATTTTCCATTTCAATTAACGGCAAAGGGTTTAAATGGAGAGTGATAAAATACATTGACCATTCCTGTGGCTGCATACTGACATACGAAATTTGAAATGCCGAGAAAGCTGAATCCTAGTTTACACCATCTTCCAATGGTAGGTTCTCACCTTTTGGATTTTGCCAACAAATACGCAGAATAGTTCCTAGCATTCACGTATTCCAAAACTATGCTGTACTCTTTCTTTTCTTATATTTTGTTATCTACACGGTGACGCTACATCATCGGGGTTTTAGGTTTC
>RBVU03000044.1:0-45172 GCA_004115045.4 Sinella curviseta
CTGCTTGGGGGAGACTGTGTCTGCTTGGGGGAGACTGGATCTGCTTGGGACAGACTGGGTCTGCTTGGATGCAGCTGGATCTGCTTGGAGGGGACTGGGTGTGCTTGGGGGTGGCTGCGTCTCGTTGGGGGTGACAGGGTCTGCTTTGGTGAAGACTGGATCTGGTAGTGGGAGACTGGATCTGGTAGGGGGAGACTGGGTCTGGTAGGGGGAGACTGGGTCTGGTAGGGGGAGACTGAGTCTGCTTGAGGGAGACTGGGTCTGCTTGGGGGAGACTGGGTCTGCTTGGGGGAGACTGGGTCTGCTTGGGGGAGACTGGGTCTGCACGGGGGAGTCTGGGTCTGCTCGGGGGACACTGGGTATGCTTGTGGGTGGCTCCGTGTCCTTGTGGGAGACAGGGTTTGCTTTGGGGGAGACTGGATCTGGGAGGGGGAGACTGAGTCTGCTTGGGGGAGACTGGGTCTGCTTGGTGGAGACTGCGTCCGCTTTGGGAAAACTGGGTCAGTTTGGGGCAGACTGGGTATGCTTGGGGGAAACTGGGTCTGCTCGGGGGGGGGGGCTGGGTCTGCTTGGGGGAGAGTGGGTCTACTTGGGGGTGGCTGGGTCTGCTTGGGGGAGGGTGGGTCCGTTTGGGGGAGACTGAGTCTGTTTGGGGGAGACTGGGTCTGCTTGGGGGAGGCTGTGTCACCTTGGGGAAGATTGGGTCAGCTTGGGGCAGACTGGGTCTGCTTGGGGAAGACGGGGTCCGTTTGGGGGTGGCTGGGTCTGCTTGGGGGAAACTGGGTATGCTTGGAATGCAGGAAACAACTGCAAGCTACTGGAATGAACTTCTAGCTACTGGAAACAACTGCAAGCTACTGGCATGAACTGCAAGCTACTGGAAACAACTGCAAGCTACTGGAATGAACTGCAAGCTACTGGAATGAACTGCAAGCTACTGGAATGAACTGCAAGCTACTGGAATGAACTGCAAGCTACTGGAATGAACTGCAAGCTACTGGAATGAACTGCAAGCTACTGGAATGAACTGCAAGCTACTGGAATGAACTGCTAGCTACTGGAAACAGCTGGAAACAACTGCAAGCAACTGGGATGAACTGCAGGCTACTGGAACGAACTGCAAGCTACTGGAATGAACTGCAAGCTATTGGAATGAACTGCAAGCTACTGGAATGAACTGCAAGCTACTGGAAACAACCGGAAACAACTGCAAGCAACTGGAAACAACTGCAAGCCACTGGAAACAACTGCAAGCTACTGGAATGAACTGCAAGCTACTGGAATGAACTGCAAGCTACTGGAATAAACTGCAATCTACTGGAAACAATTGCAAGCTACTGGAATGAACTGCAAGCTACTGGAATGAACTGCAAGCTACTGGAATGAACTGCAAGCTACTGGAATGAACTGCAAGCTACTGGAATGAACTGCAAGCTACTGGAAACAACCGGAAACAACTGCAAGCTACTGGAAACAACTGCAAACTACTAGAATGAACTGCAAGCTACTGGGATGAACTGCAAGCTACTGGAACGAACTGCAAGCTAATGGAATGAACTGCAAGCTATTGGAAACAACTGCAAGCTAATGGAAACAACCGGAAACAACTGCAAGCTACTGGAAACAACTGCAAACTACTAGAATGAACTGCAAGCTACTGGGATGAACTGCAAGCTACTGGAACGAACTGCAAGCTACTGGGATGAACTGCAAGCTACTGGAACGAACTGCAAGCTACTGGAATGAACTGCAAGCTATTGGAATGAACTGCAAGCTACTGGAATGAACTGCAAGCTACTGGAATGAACTGCAAGATACTGGAATGAACTGCAAGCTACTGGAAACAACTGGAAACAACTGCAAGCTACTGGAATGAACTGCAAGCTACTGGAATGAACTGCAAGCTACTGGAATGAACTGCAAGCTACTGGAATGAACTGCATGCTACTGGAGACAACCGGAAATAACTGCAAGCCACTGGAAACAACTGCAAGCTACTGGAATGAACTGCAAGCTACTGGAAAGAACTGCAAACTACTGGAATGAACTGCAATCTACTGGAAACAATTGCAAGCTACTGGAAACAACTGCAAGCTACTGGAATGAACTGCAAGCTACTGGAAACAACTGGAAACAACTGCAAGCTACTGGAATGAACTGCAAGCTACTGGAATGAACTGCAAGCTACTGGAATGAACTGCAAGCTACTGGAATGAACTGCAAGCTACTGGAATGAACTGCAAGCTACTGGGATGAACTGCAAGCTACTGGAATGAACTGCAAGCTACTGGAAACAACCAGAAACAACTGCAAGCCACTGGAAACAACTGCAAGCTACTGGAATGAACTGCAAGCTACTGGAATGAACTGCAAGCTACTGGAATGAACTGCAATCTACTGGAAACAATTGCAAGCTACTGGAATGAACTGCAAGCTACTGGAATGAACTGCAAGCTACTGGAATGAACTGCAATCTACTGGAAACAATTGCAAGCTACTGGAATGAACTGCAAGCTACTGGAATGAACTGCAAGCTACTGGAATGAACTGCAATTTACTGGAAACAATTGCAAGCTACTGGAAACAACTGCAAGCGACTATAATGAACTGCTAGCTACTGGAAACAACTGCAATCTACTGGAATAAACCGCAAGCTACTGGAAACAGCTGCAAGCTACTGGAAACAGCTGGAAGCTACTGGAATGAACTGGAAGCTACCGAAAACAACTGCAAGCTACTGGATTGAACTGCAAGCTACTGGAAACAATTGCAAGCTACTGGAATGAAGTGCAAGCTACTGGAATGAACTGCAAGCTACTGGAATGAACTGCAAGCTACTGGAATGAACTGCAAGCTACTGGAATGAACTGCAAGCTACTGGAATGAACTGCAAACTACTGGAATGAACTGCAATCTACTGGAAACAATTGCAAGCTACTGGAATGAACTGCAAGCTACTGGAATGAACTGCAAGCTACTGGAATGAACTACAATCTACTGGAAACAATTGCAAGCTACTGGAAACAACTGCAAGCTACTGGAATGAACTGCAAGCTACTGGAAACAACTGGAAACAACTGCAAGCTACTGGAATGAACTGCAAGCTACTGGAATGAACTGCAAGCTACTGGAATGAACTGGAAGCTACCGAAAACAACTGCAAGCTACTGGATTGAACTGCAAGCTACTGGAAACAATTGCAAGCTACTGGAATGAAGTGCAAGCTACTGGAAACAACTGGAAACAACTGCAAGCTACTGGAATGAACTGCAAGCTACTGGAATGAACTGCAAGCCACTGGAAACAACTGCAAGCTACTGGAATGAACTGCAAGCTACTGGAATGAACTGCAAACTACTGGAATGAACTGCAATCTACTGGAAACAATTGCAAGCTACTGGAATGAACTGCAAGCTACTGGAATGAACTGCAAGCTACTGGAAACAATTGCAAGCTACTGGAAACAACTGCAAGCTACTGGAATGAACTGCAAGCTACTGGAAACAACTGGAAACAACTGCAAGCTACTGGAATGAACTGCAAGCTACTGGAATGAACTGCAAGCTACTGGAATGAACTGCAAGCTACTGGAATGAACTGCAAGCTACTGGAATGAACTGCAAGCTACTGGAATGAACTGCAAGCTACTGGAATGAACTGCAAGCTACTGGAAACAACCAGAAACAACTGCAAGCCACTGGAAACAACTGCAAGCCACTGGAAACAACTGCAAGCTACTGGAATGAACTGCAAGCTACTGGAATGAACTGCAAGCTACTGGAATGAACTGCAAGCTACTGGAATGAACTGCAAGCTACTGGAATGAACTGCAATCTACTGGAAACAATTGCAAGCTACTGGAATGAACTGCAAGCTACTGGAATGAACTGCAAGCTACTGGAATGAACTGCAATCTACTGGAAACAATTGCAAGCTACTGGAAACAACTGCAAGCGACTATAATGAACTGCTAGCTACTGGAAACAACTGCAATCTACTTTAATAAACCGCAAGCTACTGGAAACAGCTGCAAGCTACTGGAAACAGCTGGAAGCTACTGGAATGAACTGGAAGCTACCGAAAACAACTGCACGCTACTGGAATGAACTGCAAGCTACTGGAATGAACTGCAAGCTACTGGAATGAACTGCAAGCTACTGGAATGAACTGCAAGCTACTGGGATGAACTGCAAGCTACTGGAATGAACTGCAAGCTACTGGAAACAACCTGAAACAACTGCAAGCCACTGGAAACAACTGCAAGCCACTGGAAACAACTGCAAGCTACTGGAATGAACTGCAAGCTACTGGAATGAACTGCAAGCTACTGGAATGAACTGCAAGCTACTGGAATGAACTGCAAGCTACTGGAATGAACTGCAATCTACTGGAAACAATTGCAAGCTACTGGAATGAACTGCAAGCTACTGGAATGAACTGCAAGCTACTGGAATGAACTGCAATCTACTGGAAACAATTGCAAGCTACTGGAAACAACTGCAACCGACTATAATGAACTGCTAGCTACTGGAAACAACTGCAATCTACTGGAATAAACCGCAAGCTACTGGAAACAGCTGCAAGCTACTGGAAACAGCTGGAAGCTACTGGAATGAACTGGAAGCTACCGAAGACAACTGCAAGCTACTGGATTGAACTGCAAGCTACTGGAAACAATTGCAAGCTACTGGAATGAAGTGCAAGCTACTGGAATGAACTGCAAGCTACTGGAATGAACTGCAAGCTACTGGAATGAACTGCAAGCTACTGGAATGAACTGCAAGCTACTGGAATGAACTGCAAGCTACTGGAATGAACTGCAAGCTACTGGAATGAACTGCAAGCTACTGGAAACAACTGCAAGCTACTGGAATGAACTGCAAGCTACTGGAATGAACTGCAAGCTACTGGAAACAACTGCAAGCTACTGGAATGAACTGCAAGCTACTGGAATGAACTGCAATCTACTGGAAACAATTGCAAGCTACTGGAATGAACTGCAAGCCACTGGAAACAACTGCAAGCTACTGGAATGAACTGCAATCTACTGGAATGAACTGCAATCTACTGGAAACAATTGCAAGCTACTGGAATGAACTGCAAGCCACTGGAAACAACTGCAAGCTACTGGAATGAACTGCAAGCTACTGGAATGAACTGCAAGCTACTGGAATGAACTGCAAGCTACTGGAATGAACTGCAAGCTACTGGAAACAACTGCAAGCTACTGGAATGAACTGCAAGCTACTGGAATGAACTGCAAGCTACTTGAATGAACTGCAAGCTACTGGAATGAACTGCAAACTACTGCAATGAACTGCAAGCTACTGCAATGAACTGCAAGCTACTGGAAACAACTGCAAGCTACTGGAATGAACTGCAAGCTACTGGAATGAACTGCAAGCTACTGGAATGAACTGCAAGCTACTGGAATGAACTGCAAGCTACTGGAATGAACTGCAAGCTACTGGAAACAACTGCAAGCTACTTGAATGAACTGCAAGCTACTGGAATGAACTGCAAGCTATTGGAAACAACTGCAAGCTACTGGAAACAACCGGAAACAACTGCAAGCTACTGGAAACAACTGCAAACTACTAGAATGAACTGCAAGCTATTGGAATGAACTGCAAGCTACTGGAATGAACTGCAAGCTACTGGAATGAACTGCAAGCTACTGGAATGAACTGCAAGCTACTGGAAACAACTGGAAACAACTGCAAGCTACTGGAATGAACTGCAAGCTACTGGAATGAACTGCAAGCTACTGGAATGAACTGCAAGCTACTGCAAACAACTGCAAGCTACTGGAATGAACTGCAAGCTACTGGAATGAACTGCAAGCTACTGGAATGAACTGCAAGCTACTGGAATGAACTGCAAGCTACTGGAATGAACTGCAATCTACTGGAAACAATTGCAAGCTACTGGAATGAACTGCAAGCTACTGGAATGAACTGCAATCTACTGGAAACAATTGCAAGCTACTGGAAACAACTGCAAGCGACTATAATGAACTGCTAGCTACTGGAAACAACTGCAATCTACTGGAATAAACCGCAAGCTACTGGAAACAGCTGCAAGCTACTGGAAACAGCTGGAAGCTACTGGAATGAACTGGAAGCTACCGAAAACAACTGCAAGCTACTGGATTGAACTGCAAGCTACTGGAAACAATTGCAAGCTACTGGAATGAAGTGCAAGCTACTGGAATGAACTGCAAGCTACTGGAATGAACTGCAAGCTACTGGAATGAACTGCAAGCTACTGGAATGAACTGCAAGCTACTGGAAACAACTGCAAGCTACTTGAATGAACTGCAAGCTACTGGAATGAACTGCAATCTACTGGAAACAATTGCAAGCTACTGGAATGAACTGCAAGCCACTGGAAACAACTGCAAGCTACTGGAATGAACTGCAAGCTACTGGAATGAACTGCAAGCTACTGGAATGAACTGCAATCTACTGGAAACAATTGCAAGCTACTGGAATGAACTGCAAGCCACTGGAAACAACTGCAAGCTACTGGAATGAACTGCAAGCTACTGGAATGAACTGCAAGCTACTGGAATGAACTGCAAGCTATTGGAATGAACTGCAAGCTACTGGAAACAACTGCAAGCTACTGGAAACAACCGGAAACAACTGCAAGCTACTGGAAACAACCGGAAACAACTGCAAGCTACTGGAAACAACTGCAAACTACTAGAATGAACTGCAAGCTACTGGGATGAACTGCAAGCTACTGGAACGAACTGCAAGCTACTGGGATGAACTGCAAGCGACTGGAACGAACTGCAAGCTACTGGAATGAACTGCAACCTATTGGAATGAACTGCAAGCTACTGGAATGAACTGCAAGATACTGGAATGAACTGCAAGCTACTGGAACGAACTGCAAGCTACTGGAATGAACTGCAAGCTATTGGAATGAACTGCAAGCTACTGGAATGAACTGCAAGCTACTGGAATGAACTGCTAGCTACTGGAAACAACTGGAAACAACTGCAAGCTACTGGAATGAACTGCAAGCTACTGGAACGAACTGCAAGCTACTGGAATGAACTGCAAGCTATTGGAATGAACTGCAAGCTACTGGAAACAACCGGAAACAACTGCAAGCGACTGGAAACAACTGCAAGCCACTGGAAACAACTGCAAGCTACTGGAATGAACTGCAAGCTACTGGAATGAACTGCAAGCTACTGGAATAAACTGCAATCTACTGGAAACAATTGCAAGCTACTGGAATGAACTGCAAGCTACTGGAATGAACTGCAAGCTACTGGAATGAACTGCAAGCTACTGGAAACAACTGCAAGCTACTGGAAACAACCGGAAACAACTGCAAGCTACTGGAAACAACTGCAAACTACTAGAATGAACTGCAAGCTACTGGGATGAACTGCAAGCTACTGGAACGAACTGCAAGCTACTGGAATGAACTGCAAGCTATTGGAAACAACTGCAAGCTACTGGAAACAACCGGAAACAACTGCAAGCTACTGGAAACAACTGCAAACTACTAGAATGAACTGCAAGCTACTGGGATGAACTGCAAGCTACTGGAACGAACTGCAAGCTACTGGGATGAACTGCAAGCTACTGGAACGAACTGCAAGCTACTGGAATGAACTGCAAGCTATTGGAATGAACTGCAAGCTACTGGAATGAACTGCAAGCTACTGGAATGAACTGCAAGCTACTGGAATGAACTGCAAGCTACTGGAAACAACTGGAAACAACTGCAAGCTACTGGAATGAACTGCAAGCTACTGGAATGAACTGCAAGCTACTGGAATGAACTGCAATCTACTGGAAACAACTGCAAGCTACTGGAAACAACTGCAAACTACTAGAATGAACTGCAAGCTACTGAAATGAACTGCAATCTACTGGAAAAATTTGCAAGCTACTGGAATGAACTGCAAGCTACTGGAATGAACTGCAAGCTACTGGAATGAACTACAATCTACTGGAAACAATTGCAAGCTACTGGAAACAACTGCAAGCTACTGGAATGAACTGCAAGCTACTGGAAACAACTGGAAACAACTGCAAGCTACTGGAATGAACTGCAAGCTACTGGAATGAACTGCAAGCTACTGGAATGAACTGCAAGCTACTGGAATGAACTGCAAGCTACTGGAATGAACTGCAAGCTACTGGGATGAACTGCAAGCTACTGGAATGAACTGCAAGCTACTGGAAACAACCGGAAACAACTGCAAGCCACTGGAAACAACTGCAAGCTACTGGAATGCACTGCAAGCTACTGGAATGAACTGCAAGCTACTGGAATGAACTGCAATCTACTGGAAACAATTGCAAGCTACTGGAATGAACTGCAAGCTACTGGAATGAACTGCAAGCTACTGGAATGAACTGCAATCTACTGGAAACAATTGCAAGCTACTGGAATGAACTGCAAGCTACTGGAATGAACTGCAAGCTACTGGAAACAATTGCAAGCTACTGGAAACAACTGCAAGCGACTACAATGAACTGCTAGCTACTGGAAACAACTGCAATCTACTGAAATAAACCGCAAGCTACTGGAAACAGCTGCAAGCTACTGGAAACAGCTGGAAGCTACTGGAATGAACTGGAAGCTACCGAAAACAACTGCAAGCTACTGGATTGAACTGCAAGCTACTGGAAATAATTGCAAGCTACTGGAATGAAGTGCAAGCTACTGGAATGAACTGCAAGCTACTGGAATGAACTGCAAGCTACTGGAATGATCTGCAAGCTACTGGAATGAACTGCAAGCTACTGGAAACAACTGCAAGCTACTTGAATGAACTGCAAGCTACTGGAATGAACTGCAATCTACTGGAAACAATTGCAAGCTACTGGAATGAACTGCAAGCCACTGGAAACAACTGCAAGCTACTGGAATGAACTGCAAGCTACTGGAATGAACTGCAATCTACTGGAAACAATTGCAAGCTACTGGAATGAACTGCAAGCCACTGGAAACAACTGCAAGCTACTGGAATGAACTGCAAGCTACTGGAATGAACTGCAAGCTACTGGAATGAACTGCAAGCTACTGGAATGAACTGCAAGCTACTGGAAACAACTGCAAGCTACTGGAATGAACTGCAAGCTACTGGAATGAACTGCAAGCTACTTGAATGAACTGCAAGCTACTGGAATGAACTGCAAGCTACTGCAATGAACTGCAAGCTACTGCAATGAACTGCAAGCTACTGGAAACAACTGCAAGCTACTGGAATGAACTGCAAGCTACTGGAATGAACTGCAAGCTACTGGAATGAACTGCAAGCTACTGGAATGAACTGCAAGCTACTGGAATGAACTGCAAGCTACTGGAAACAACTGCAAGCTACTTGAATGAACTGCAAGCTACTGGAATGAACTGCAAGCGACTGGAATGAACTGCAAGCTATTGGAAACAACTGCAAGCTACTGGAAACAACCGGAAACAACTGCAAGCTACTGGAAACAACTGCAAACTACTAGAATGAACTGCAAGCTATTGGAATGAACTGCAAGCTACTGGAATGAACTGCAAGCTACTGGAATGAACTGCAAGCTACTGGAATGAACTGCAAGCTACTGGAATGAACTGCAAGCTACTGGAAACAACTGGAAACAACTGCAAGCTACTGGAATGAAATGCAAGCTGCTGGAAACAACTGCAAGCTAATGGAATGAAATGCAAGCTACTGGAATGAACTGCAAGCTACTGGAATGAAATGCAAGCTACTGGAAACAACTGCAAGCTACTGGAATGAAATGCAAGCTGCTGGAAACAACTGCAAGCTAATGGAATGAACTGCAAGCTACTGGAAACAACTGCAAGCTATTGGAAACAACTGCAAGCTACTGGAATGAACTGCAAGCTACTGGAAACAACTGCAAGCTACTGGAAACAACTGCAAGCGACTATAATGAACTGCTAGCTACTGGAAACAACTGCAATCTACTGGAATGAACCGCAAGCTACTGGAAACAGCTGGAAGCTACTGGAATGAACTGCAAGCCACTGGAAACAACTGCAAGCAACTGGAAACAACTGCAAGCTACTGGAAACAACTGCAAGCTACTGGAAACAGCTGGAAGCTACTGGAATGAACTGGAAGCTACCGAAAACAACTGCAAGCTACTGGAATGAAGTGCAAGCTACTGGAAACAACTGCAAGCTACTTGAATGAACTGCAAGCTACTGGAATGAACTGCAAGCTACTGCAATGAACTGCAAGCTACTGCAATGAACTGCAAGCTACTGGAAACAACTGCAAGCTACTGGAATGAACTGCAAGCTACTGGAATGAACTGCAAGCTACTGGAATGAACTGCAAGCTACTGGAATGAACTGCAAGCTACTGGAATGAACTGCAAGCTACTGGAAACAACTGCAAGCTACTTGAATGAACTGCAAGCTACTGGAATGAACTGCAAGCTACTGGAATGAACTGCAAGCTATTGGAAACAACTGCAAGCTACTGGAAACAACCGGAAACAACTGCAAGCTACTGGAAACAACTGCAAACTACTAGAATGAACTGCAAGCTATTGGAATGAACTGCAAGCTACTGGAATGAACTGCAAGCTACTGGAATGAACTGCAAGCTACTGGAATGAACTGCAATCTACTGGAATGAACTGCAAGCTACTGGAATGAACTGCAATCTACTGGAAACAATTGCAAGCTACTGGAATGAACTGCAAGCTATTGGAAACAACTGCAAGCTACTGGAAACAACCGGAAACAACTGCAAGCTACTGGAAACAACTGCAAACTACTAGAATGAACTGCAAGCTATTGGAATGAACTGCAAGCTACTGGAATGAACTGCAAGCTACTGGAATGAACTGCAAGCTACTGGAATGAACTGCAAGCTACTGGAATGAACTGCAAGCTACTGGAAACAACTGGAAACAACTGCAAGCTACTGGAATGAACTGCAAGCTACTGGAAACAACCGGAAACAACTGCAAGCCACTGGAAACAACTGCAAGCCACTGGAAACAACTGCAAGCTACTGGAATGAACTGCAAGCTACTGGAATGAACTGCAAGGTACTGGAATGAACTGCAAGCTACTGGAATGAACTGCAATCTACTGGAATGAACTGCAAGCTACTGGAATGAACTGCAATCTACTGGAAACAATTGCAAGCTACTGGAATGAACTGCAAGCTATTGGAAACAACTGCAAGCTACTGGAAACAACCGGAAACAACTGCAAGCTACTGGAAACAACTGCAAACTAATAGAATGAACTGCAAGCTATTGGAATGAACTGCAAGCTACTGGAATGAACTGCAAGCTACTGGAATGAACTGCAAGCTACTGGAATGAACTGCAAGCTACTGGAATGAACTGCAAGCTACTGGAAACAACTGGAAACAACTGCAAGCTACTGGAATGAACTGCAAGCTACTGGAAACAACCGGAAACAACTGCAAGCCACTGGAAACAACTGCAAGCCACTGGAAACAACTGCAAGCTACTGGAATGAACTGCAAGCTACTGGAATGAACTGCAAGGTACTGGAATGAACTGCAAGCTACTGGAATGAACTGCAAGCTACTGGAATGAACTGCAATCTACTGGAAACAATTGCAAGCTACTGGAATGAACTGCAATCTACTGGAAACAATTGCAAGCTACTGGAATGAACTGCAAGCTACTGGAATGAACTGCAAGCTACTGGAATGAACTGCAATCTACTGGAAACAATTGCAAGCTACTGGAAACAACTGCAAGCGACTATAATGAACTGCTAGCTACTGGAAACAACTGCAATCTACTGGAATAAACCGCAAGCTACTGGAAACAGCTGCAAGCTACTGGAAACAGCTGGAAGCTACTGGAATGAACTGGAAGCTACCGAAAACAACTGCAAGCTACTGGATTGAACTGCAAGCTACTGGAAACAATTGCAAGCTACTGGAATGAAGTGCAAGCTACTGGAATGAACTGCAAGCTACTGGAATGAACTGCAAGCTACTGGAATGAACTGCAAGCTACTGGAATGAACTGCAAGCTACTGGAAACAACTGCAAGCTACTTGAATGAACTGCAAGCTACTGGAATGAACTGCAATCTACTGGAAACAATTGCAAGCTACTGGAATGAACTGCAAGCCACTGGAAACAACTGCAAGCTACTGGAATGAACTGCAAGCTACTGGAATGAACTGCAATCTACTGGAAACAATTGCAAGCTACTGGAATGAACTGCAAGCCACTGGAAACAACTGCAAGCTACTGGAATGAACTGCAAGCTACTGGAATGAACTGCAAGCTACTGGAATGAACTGCAAGCTATTGGAATGAACTGCAAGCTACTGGAAACAACTGCAAGCTACTGGAATGAACTGCAAGCTATTGGAATGAACTGCAAGCTACTGGAATGAACTGCAAGCTACTGGAAACAACCGGAAACAACTGCAAGCGACTGGAAACAACTGCAAGCTACTGGAATGAACTGCAAGCTATTGGAATGAACTGCAAGCTACTGGAATGAACTGCAAGCTACTGGAATGAACTGCAAGCTACTGGAACGAACTGCAAGCTACTGGAATGAACTGCAAGCTATTGGAATGAACTGCAAGCTACTGGAATGAACTGCAAGCTACTGGAATGAACTGCTAGCTACTGGAAACAACTGGAAACAACTGCAAGCTACTGGGATGAACTGCAAGCTACTGGAACGAACTGCAAGCTACTGGAATGAACTGCAAGCTATTGGAATGAACTGCAAGCTACTGGAATGAACTGCAAGCTACTGGAAACAACCGGAAACAACTGCAAGCGACTGGAAACAACTGCAAGCCACTGGAAACAACTGCAAGCTACTGGAATGAACTGCAAGCTACTGGAATGAACTGCAAGCTATTGGAATGAACTGCAAGCTACTGGAAACAACTGCAAGCTACTGGAATGAACTGCAAGCTACTGGAATGAACTGCAAGCTACTGCAATGAACTGCAAGCTACTGCAATGAACTGCAAGCTACTGGAAACAACTGCAAGCTACTGGAATGAACTGCAAGCTACTGGAATGAACTGCAAGCTACTGGAATGAACTGCAAGCTACTGGAATGAACTGCAAGCTACTGGAATGAACTGCAAGCTACTGGAAACAACTGCAAGCTACTTGAATGAACTGCAAGCTACTGGAATGAACTGCAAGCTACTGGAATGAACTGCAAGCTATTGGAAACAACTGCAAGCTACTGGAAACAACCGGAAACAACTGCAAGCTACTGGAAACAACTGCAAACTACTAGAATGAACTGCAAGCTATTGGAATGAACTGCAAGCTACTGGAATGAACTGCAAGCTACTGGAATGAACTGCAAGCTACTGGAATGAACTGCAAGCTACTGGAATGAACTGCAAGCTACTGGAAACAACTGGAAACAACTGCAAGCTACTGGAATGAACTGCAAGCAACTGGAAACAACCGGAAACAACTGCAAGCCACTGGAAACAACTGCAAGCCACTGGAAACAACTGCAAGCTACTGGAATGAACTGCAAGCTACTGGAATGAACTGCAAGCTACTGGAATGAACTGCAAGCTACTGGAATGAACTGCAAGCTACTGGAATGAACTGCAATCTACTGGAAACAATTGCAAGCTACTGGAATGAACTGCAAGCTACTGGAATGAACTGCAAGCTACTGGAATGAACTGCAATCTACTGGAAACAATTGCAAGCTACTGGAAACAACTGCAAGCGACTATAATGAACTGCTAGCTACTGGAAACAACTGCAAGCTACTTGAATGAACTGCAAGCTACTGGAATGAACTGCAAGCTACTGCAATGAACTGCAAGCTACTGCAATGAACTGCAAGCTACTGGAAACAACTGCAAGCTACTGGAATGAACTGCAAGCTACTGGAATGAACTGCAAGCTACTGGAATGAACTGCAAGCTACTGGAATGAACTGCAAGCTACTGGAATGAACTGCAAGCTACTGGAAACAACTGCAAGCTACTTGAATGAACTGCAAGCTACTGGAATGAACTGCAAGCTATTGGAAACAACTGCAAGCTACTGGAAACAACCGGAAACAACTGCAAGCTACTGGAAACAACTGCAAACTACTAGAATGAACTGCAAGCTATTGGAATGAACTGCAAGCTACTGGAATGAACTGCAAGCTACTGGAATGAACTGCAAGCTACTGGAATGAACTGCAAGCTACTGGAAACAACTGGAAACAACTGCAAGCTACTGGAATGAACTGCAAGCTACTGGAATGAACTGCAAGCTACTGGAATGAACTGCAATCTACTGGAATGAACTGCAAGCTACTGGAATGAACTGCAATCTACTGGAAACAATTGCAAGCTACTGGAATGAACTGCAAGCTATTGGAAACAACTGCAAGCTACTGGAAACAACCGGAAACAACTGCAAGCTACTGGAAACAACTGCAAACTACTAGAATGAACTGCAAGCTATTGGAATGAACTGCAAGCTACTGGAATGAACTGCAAGCTACTGGAATGAACTGCAAGCTACTGGAATGAACTGCAAGCTACTGGAATGAACTGCAAGCTACTGGAAACAACTGGAAACAACTGCAAGCTACTGGAATGAACTGCAAGCTACTGGAAACAACCGGAAACAACTGCAAGCCACTGGAAACAACTGCAAGCCACTGGAAACAACTGCAAGCTACTGGAATGAACTGCAAGCTACTGGAATGAACTGCAAGCTACTGGAATGAACTGCAAGCTACTGGAATGAACTGCAATCTACTGGAAACAATTGCAAGCTACTGGAATGAACTGCAATCTACTGGAAACAATTGCAAGCTACTGGAATGAACTGCAAGCTACTGGAATGAACTGCAAGCTACTGGAATGAACTGCAATCTACTGGAAACAATTGCAAGCTACTGGAAACAACTGCAAGCGACTATAATGAACTGCTAGCTACTGGAAACAACTGCAATCTACTGGAATAAACCGCAAGCTACTGGAAACAGCTGCAAGCTACTGGAAACAGCTGGAAGCTACTGGAATGAACTGGAAGCTACCGAAAACAACTGCAAGCTACTGGAAACAATTGCAAGCTACTGGAATGAAGTGCAAGCTACTGGAATGAACTGCAAGCTACTGGAATGAACTGCAAGCTACTGGAATGAACTGCAATCTACTGGAAACAATTGCAAGCTACTGGAATGAACTGCAAGCTATTGGAAACAACTGCAAGCTACTGGAAACAACCGGAAACAACTGCAAGCTACTGGAAACAACTGCAAACTACTAGAATGAACTGCAAGCTATTGGAATGAACTGCAAGCTACTGGAATGAACTGCAAGCTACTGGAATGAACTGCAAGCTACTGGAATGAACTGCAAGCTACTGGAATGAACTGCAAGCTACTGGAAACAACTGGAAACAACTGCAAGCTACTGGAATGAACTGCAAGCTACTGGAAACAACCGGAAAAAACTGCAAGCCACTGGAAACAACTGCAAGCCACTGGAAACAACTGCAAGCTACTGGAATGAACTGCAAGCTACTGGAATGAACTGCAAGCTACTGGAATGAACTGCAAGCTACTGGAATGAACTGCAATCTACTGGAAACAATTGCAAGCTACTGGAATGAACTGCAATCTACTGGAAACAATTGCAAGCTACTGGAATGAACTGCAAGCTACTGGAATGAACTGCAAGCTACTGGAATGAACTGCAATCTACTGGAAACAATTGCAAGCTACTGGAAACAACTGCAAGCGACTATAATGAACTGCTAGCTACTGGAAACAACTGCAATCTACTGGAATAAACCGCAAGCTACTGGAAACAGCTGCAAGCTACTGGAAACAGCTGGAAGCTACTGGAATGAACTGGAAGCTACCGAAAACAACTGCAAGCTACTGGATTGAACTGCAAGCTACTGGAAACAATTGCAAGCTACTGGAATGAAGTGCAAGCTACTGGAATGAACTGCAAGCTACTGGAATGAACTGCAAGCTACTGGAATGAACTGCAAGCTACTGGAATGAACTGCAAGCTACTGGAAACAACTGCAAGCTACTTGAATGAACTGCAAGCTACTGGAATGAACTGCAATCTACTGGAAACAATTGCAAGCTACTGGAATGAACTGCAAGCCACTGGAAACAACTGCAAGCTACTGGAATGAACTGCAAGCTACTGGAATGAACTGCAATCTACTGGAAACAATTGCAAGCTACTGGAATGAACTGCAAGCCACTGGAAACAACTGCAAGCTACTGGAATGAACTGCAAGCTACTGGAATGAACTGCAAGCTACTGGAATGAACTGCAAGCTATTGGAATGAACTGCAAGCTACTGGAAACAACTGCAAGCTACTGGAATGAACTGCAAGCTATTGGAATGAACTGCAAGCTACTGGAATGAACTGCAAGCTACTGGAAACAACCGGAAACAACTGCAAGCGACTGGAAACAACTGCAAGCCACTGGAAACAACTGCAAGCTACTGGAATGAACTGCAAGCTATTGGAATGAACTGCAAGCTACTGGAATGAACTGCAAGCTACTGGAATGAACTGCAAGCTACTGGAACGAACTGCAAGCTACTGGAATGAACTGCAAGCTATTGGAATGAACTGCAAGCTACTGGAATGAACTGCAAGCTACTGGAATGAACTGCTAGCTACTGGAAACAACTGGAAACAACTGCAAGCTACTGGGATGAACTGCAAGCTACTGGAACGAACTGCAAGCTACTGGAATGAACTGCAAGCTATTGGAATGAACTGCAAGCTACTGGAATGAACTGCAAGCTACTGGAAACAACCGGAAACAACTGCAAGCGACTGGAAACAACTGCAAGCCACTGGAAACAACTGCAAGCTACTGGAATGAACTGCAAGCTACTGGAATGAACTGCAAGCTACTGGAATGAACTGCAAGCTACTGGAAACAACTGCAAGCTACTGGAATGAACTGCAAGCTACTGGAATGAACTGCAAGCTACTGGAAACAACTGCAAGCTACTGGAATGAACTGCAAGCTACTGGAATGAACTGCAAGCTACTGGAAACAACTGCAAGCTACTGGAATGAACTGCAAGCTACTGGAATGAACTGCAAGCTACTGGAATGAACTGCAAGCTACTGGAATGAACTGCAAGCTACTGGAATGAACTGCAAGCTACTGGAAACAACTGCAAGCTACTGGAATGAACTGCAAGCTACTGGAAACAACTGCAAGCTACTGGAATGAACTGCAAGCTACTGGAAACAACTGCAAGCTACTGGAATGAACTGCAAGCTACTGGAAACAACTGCAAGCTACTGGAATGAACTGCAAGCTACTGGAATGAACTGCAAGCTACTGGAAACAACTGCAAGCTACTGGAATGAACTGCAAGCTACTGGAATGAACTGCAAGCTACTGGAATGAACTGCAAGCTACTGGAATGAACTGCAAGCTACTGGAATGAACTGCAAGCTACTGGAAACAACTGCAAGCTACTTGAATGAACTGCAAGCTACTGGAATGAACTGCAAGCTACTGGAATGAACTGCAAGCTATTGGAAACAACTGCAAGCTACTGGAAACAACCGGAAACAACTGCAAGCTACTGGAAACAACTGCAAACTACTAGAATGAACTGCAAGCTATTGGAATGAACTGCAAGCTACTGGAATGAACTGCAAGCTACTGGAATGAACTGCAAGCTACTGGAATGAACTGCAAGCTACTGGAATGAACTGCAAGCTACTGGAAACAACTGGAAACAACTGCAAGCTACTGGAATGAACTGCAAGCTACTGGAAACAACCGGAAACAACTGCAAGCCACTGGAAACAACTGCAAGCCACTGGAAACAACTGCAAGCTACTGGAATGAACTGCAAGCTACTGGAATGAACTGCAAGCTACTGGAATGAACTGCAAGCTACTGGAATGAACTGCAAGCTACTGGAATGAACTGCAATCTACTGGAAACAATTGCAAGCTACTGGAATGAACTGCAAGCTACTGGAATGAACTGCAAGCTACTGGAATGAACTGCAATCTACTGGAAACAATTGCAAGCTACTGGAAACAACTGCAAGCGACTATAATGAACTGCTAGCTACTGGAAACAACTGCAATCTACTGGAATAAACCGCAAGCTACTGGAAACAGCTGCAAGCTACTGGAAACAGCTGGAAGCTACTGGAATGAACTGGAAGCTACCGAAAACAACTGCAAGCTACTGGATTGAACTGCAAGCTACTGGAAACAATTGCAAGCTACTGGTATGAAGTGCAAGCTACTGGAATGAACTGCAAGCTACTGGAATGAACTGCAAGCTACTGGAATGAACTGCAAGCTACTGGAATGAACTGCAAGCTACTGGAAACAACTGCAAGCTACTTGAATGAACTGCAAGCTACTGGAATGAACTGCAATCTACTGGAAACAATTGCAAGCTACTGGAATGAACTGCAAGCCACTGGAAACAACTGCAAGCTACTGGAATGAACTGCAAGCTACTGGAATGAACTGCAATCTACTGGAAACAATTGCAAGCTACTGGAATGAACTGCAAGCCACTGGAAACAACTGCAAGCTACTGGAATGAACTGCAAGCTACTGGAATGAACTGCAAGCTACTGGAATGAACTGCAAGCTATTGGAATGAACTGCAAGCTACTGGAAACAACTGCAAGCTACTGGAATGAACTGCAAGCTACTGGAATGAACTGCAAGCTACTTGAATGAACTGCAAGCTACTGGAATGAACTGCAAGCTACTGCAATGAACTGCAAGCTACTGCAATGAACTGCAAGCTACTGGAAACAACTGCAAGCTACTGGAATGAACTGCAAGCTACTGGAATGAACTGCAAGCTACTGGAATGAACTGCAAGCTACTGGAATGAACTGCAAGCTACTGGAATGAACTGCAAGCTACTGGAATGAACTGCAAGCTACTGGAATGAACTGCAAGCTACTGGAAACAACTGCAAGCTACTTGAATGAACTGCAAGCTACTGGAATGAACTGCAATCTACTGGAAACAATTGCAAGCTACTGGAATGAACTGCAAGCCACTGGAAACAACTGCAAGCTACTGGAATGAACTGCAAGCTACTGGAATGAACTGCAATCTACTGGAAACAATTGCAAGCTACTGGAATGAACTGCAAGCCACTGGAAACAACTGCAAGCTACTGGAATGAACTGCAAGCTACTGGAATGAACTGCAAGCTACTGGAATGAACTGCAAGCTACTGGAATGAACTGCAAGCTACTGGAAACAACTGCAAGCTACTGGAAACAACTGCAAGCTACTGGAAACAACTGCAAGCTACTGGAAACAACTGCAAGCTACTGGAATGAACTGCAAGCTACTGGAATGAACTGCAAGCTACTGGAATGAACTGCAAGCTACTGGAATGAACTGCAAGCTACTGGAATGAACTGCAAGCTACTGGAAACAACTGCAAGCTACTGGAATGAACTGCAAGCTACTGGAATGAACTGCAAGCTACTGGAATGAACTGCAAGCTACTGGAATGAACTGCAAGCTACTGTAATGAACTGCAAGCTACTGGAATGAACTGCAAGCTACTGGAATGAACTGCAAGCTGCTGGAATGAACTGCAACCTACTGGAAACAACTGCAAGCTACTGGAAACAACTGCAAGCTACTTGAATGAACTGCAAGCTACTGGAATGAACTACAAGCTACTGGAATGAACTACAAGCTACTGGAATGAACTGCACGCCACTGGAATGAACTGCAAGCTACTGGAATGAACTGCAAGCTACTGGAATGAACTACAAGCTACTGGAATGAACTGCAACCTACTGGAACGAACTGCAAGCTACTGGAAACAACTGCAAGCTACTGGAAACAACTGCAAGCTACTGGAAACAACTGCAAGCTACTGGAAACAACTGCAAGCTACTGGAAACAACTGCAAGCTACTGGAAACAACTGCAAGCTTCTGGAAACAACTGCAAGCTTATGGAAACAACTGCAAGCTACTGGAAACAACTGCAAGCTAATGGAATGAACTGCAAGCTACTGCAAACAACTGCAAGCTACTGGAAACAACTGCAAGCTACTGGAAACAACTGCAAGCTAATGGAATGAACTGCAAGCTACTGCAAACAACTGCAAGCTACTGGAAACAACTGCAAGCTAATGGAATGAACTGCAAGCTACTGCAAACAACTGCAAGCTACTGGAAACAACTGCAAGCTACTGGAAACAACTGCAAGCTACTGGAAACAACTGCAAGCTACTGGAATGAACTGCAAGCTACTGGAAACAACTGCAAGCTACTGGAAACAACTGCAAGCTACTGGAAACAACTGCAAGCTACTGGAAACAACTGCAAGCTACTGGAATGAACTGCAAGCTACTGGAAACAACTGCAAGCTACTGGAATGAACTGCAAGCTACTGGAAACAACTGCAAGCTACTGGAATGAACTGCAAGCTACTGGAAACAACTGCAAGCTACTGGAAACAACTGCAAGCTACTGGAAACAACTGCAAGCTACTGGAATGAACTGCAAGCTACTGGAATGAACTGCAAGCTACTGGAAACAACTGCAAGCTACTGGAAACAACTGCAAGCTACTGGAAACAACTGCAAGCTACTGGAAACAACTGCAAGCTACTGGAAACAACTGCAAGCTACTGGAAACAACTGCAAGCTACTGGAAACAACTGCAAGCTACTGGAAACAACTGCAAGCTACTGGAAACAACTGCAAGCTACTGGAAACAACTGCAAGCTACTGGAAACAACTGCAAGCTACTGGAAACAACTGCAAGCTACTGGAAACAACTGCAAGCTACTGGAATGAACTGCAAGCTACTGGAAACAACTGCAAGCTACTGGAAACAACTGCAAGCTACTGGAAACAACTGCAAGCTACTGGAATGAACTGCAAGCTACTGGAATGAACTGCAAGCTACTGGAAACAACTGCAAGCTACTGGAAACAACTGCAAGCTACTGGAAACAACTGCAAGCTACTGGAATGAACTGCAAGCTACTGGAACGAACTGCAAGCTACTGGAATGAACTGCAAGCTACTGGAAACAACTGCAAGCTACTGGAATGAACTGCAAGCTACTGGAAACAACTGCAAGCTACTGGAAACAACTGCAAGCTACTGGAAACAACTGCAAGCTACTGGAATGAACTGCAAGCTACTGGAAACAACTGCAAGCTACTGGAAACAACTGCAAGCTACTGGAAACAACTGCAAGCTACTGGAATGAACTGCAAGCTACTGGAATGAACTGCAAGCTACTGGAAACAACTGCAAGCTACTGGAAACAACTGCAAGCTACTGGAAACAACTGCAAGCTACTGGAATGAACTGCAAGCTACTGCAAACAACTGCAAGCTACTGGAAACAACTGCAAGCTACTGGAAACAACTGCAAGCTACTGGAATGAACTGCAAGCTACTGGAACGAACTGCAAGCTACTGGAATGAACTGCAAGCTACTGGAATGAACTGCAAGCTACTGGAAACAACTGCAAGCTACTGGAACGAACTGCAAGCTACTGGAATGAACTGCAAGCTACTGGAATGAACTGCAAGCTACTGGAACAACTGCAAGCTACTGGAAACAACTGCAAGCTACTGGAAACAACTGCAAGCTACTGGAAACAACTGCAAGCTACTGGAACAACTGCAAGCTACTGGAAACAACTGCAAGCTAATGGAATGAACTGCAAGCTACTGCAAACAACTGCAAGCTACTGGAAACAACTGCAAGCTACTGGAATGAACTGCAAGCTACTGGAATGAACTGCAAGCTACTGCAAACAACTGCAAGCTACTGGAATGAACTGCAAGCTACTTGACACCAGACTTGCTTCTAGGTGTGTTTAGAGTTGCAAAAACGACTTTTCTCGGCGAATTGAGCCCTTTTTGTCACTCTAGAACAACGCTGCAGTACAGCCTAGCAAGCTATAGTAAGTTGATACTAGTGACACCAGACTTGCTTCTAGGTGTGTTTAGAGTTGCAAAAACGACTTTTCTCGGCGAATTGAGCACTTTTTGTCACTCTAGAACAACGCTGCAGTACAGCCTAGCAAGCTATAGTAAGTTGATACTAGTGACACCAGACTTGCTTCTAGGTGTGTTTAGAGTTGCAAAAACGACTTTTCTCGGCGAATTGAGCACTTTTTGTCACTCTAGAACAACGCTGCAGTACAGCCTAGCAAGCTATAGTAAGTTGATACTAGTGACACCAAACTTGCTTCTAGGTGTGTTTAGAGTTGCAAAAACGACTTTTCTCGGCGAATCGAGCACTTTTTGTCACTCTAGAACAACGCTGCAGTACAGCCTAGCAAGCTATAGTAAGTTGATACTAGTGACACCAAACTTGCTTCTAGGTGTGTTTAGAGTTGCAAAAACGACTTTTCTCGGCGAATTGAGCACTTTTTGTCACTCTAGAACAACGCTGCAGTACAGCCTAGCAAGCTATAGTAAGTTGATACTAGTGACACCAGACTTGCTTCTAGGTGTGTTTAGAGTTGCAAAAACGACTTTTCTCGGCGAATTGAGCACTTTTTGTCACTCTAGAACAACGCTGCAGTACAGCCTAGCAAGCTATAGTAAGTTGATACTAGTGACACCAGACTTGCTTCTAGGTGTGTTTAGAGTTGCAAAAACGACTTTTCTCGGCGAATTGAGCACTTTTTGTCACTCTAGAACAACGCTGCAGTACAGCCTAGCAAGCTATAGTAAGTTGATACTAGTGACACCAGACTTGCTTCTAGGTGTGTTTAGAGTTGCAAAAACGACTTTTCTCGGCGAATTGAGCACTTTTTGTCACTCTAGAACAACGCTGCAGTACAGCCTAGCAAGCTATAGTAAGTTGATACTAGTGACACCAGACTTGCTTCTAGGTGTGTTTAGAGTTGCAAAAACGACTTTTCTCGGCGAATTGAGCACTTTTTGTCACTCTAGAACAACGCTGCAGTACAGCCTAGCAAGCTATAGTAAGTTGATACTAGTGACACCAGACTTGCTTCTAGGTGTGTTTAGAGTTGCAAAAACGACTTTTCTCGGCGAATTGAGCACTTTTTGTCACTCTAGAACAACGCTGCAGTACAGCCTAGCAAGCTATAGTAAGTTGATACTAGTGACACCAGACTTGCTTCTAGGTGTGTTTAGAGTTGCAAAAACGACTTTTCTCGGCGAATTGAGCACTTTTTGTCACTCTAGAACAACGCTGCAGTACAGCCTAGCAAGCTATAGTAAGTTGATACTAGTGACACCAGACTTGCTTCTAGGTGTGTTTAGAGTTGCAAAAACGACTTTTCTCGGCGAATTGAGCACTTTTTGTCACTCTAGAACAACGCTGCAGTACAGCCTAGCAAGCTATAGTAAGTTGATACTAGTGACACCAGACTTGCTTCTAGGTGTGTTTAGAGTTGCAAAAACGACTTTTCTCGGCGAATTGAGCACTTTTTGTCACTCTAGAACAACGCTGCAGTACAGCCTAGCAAGCTATAGTAAGTTGATACTAGTGACACCAGACTTGCTTCTAGGTGTGTTTAGAGTTGCAAAAACGACTTTTCTCGGCGAATTGAGCACTTTTTGTCACTCTAGAACAACGCTGCAGTACAGCCTAGCAAGCTATAGTAAGTTGATACTAGTGACACCAAACTTGCTTCTAGGTGTGTTTAGAGTTGCAAAAACGACTTTTCTCGGCGAATCGAGCACTTTTTGTCACTCTAGAACAACGCTGCAGTACAGCCTAGCAAGCTATAGTAAGTTGATACTAGTGACACCAAACTTGCTTCTAGGTGTGTTTAGAGTTGCAAAAACGACTTTTCTCGGCGAATTGAGCACTTTTTGTCACTCTAGAACAACGCTGCAGTACAGCCTAGCAAGCTATAGTAAGTTGATACTAGTGACACCAGACTTGCTTCTAGGTGTGTTTAGAGTTGCAAAAACGACTTTTCTCGGCGAATTGAGCACTTTTTGTCACTCTAGAACAACGCTGCAGTACAGCCTAGCAAGCTATAGTAAGTTGATACTAGTGACACCAAACTTGCTTCTAGGTGTGTTTAGAGTTGCAAAAACGACTTTTCTCGGCGAATTGAGCACTTTTTGTCACTCTAGAACAACGCTGCAGTACAGCCTAGCAAGCTATAGTAAGTTGATACTAGTGACACCAAACTTGCTTCTAGGTGTGTTTAGAGTTGCAAAAACGACTTTTCTCGGCGAATTGAGCCCTTTTTGTCACTCTAGAACAACGCTGCAGTACAGCCTAGCAAGCTATAGTAAGTTGATACTAGTGACACCAAACTTGCTTCTAGGTGTGTTTAGAGTTGCAAAAACGACTTTTCTCGGCGAATTGAGCACTTTTTGTCACTCTAGAACAACGCTGCAGTACAGCCTAGCAAGCTATAGTAAGTTGATACTAGTGACACCAAACTTGCTTCTAGGTGTGTTTAGAGTTGCAAAAACGACTTTTCTCGGCGAATCGAGCACTTTTTGTCACTCTAGAACAACGCTGCAGTACAGCCTAGCAAGCTATAGTAAGTTGATACTAGTGACACCAAACTTGCTTCTAGGTGTGTTTAGAGTTGCAAAAACGACTTTTCTCGGCGAATTGAGCCCTTTTTGTCACTCTAGAACAACGCTGCAGTACAGCCTAGCAAGCTATAGTAAGTTGATACTAGTGACACCAAACTTGCTTCTAGGTGTGTTTAGAGTTGCAAAAACGACTTTTCTCGGCGAATTGAGCACTTTTTGTCACTCTAGAACAACGCTGCAGTACAGCCTAGCAAGCTATAGTAAGTTGATACTAGTGACACCAAACTTGCTTCTAGGTGTGTTTAGAGTTGCAAAAACGACTTTTCTCGGCGAATTGAGCACTTTTTGTCACTCTAGAACAACGCTGCAGTACAGCCTAGCAAGCTATAGTAAGTTGATACTAGTGACACCAGACTTGCTTCTAGGTGTGTTTAGAGTTGCAAAAACGACTTTTCTCGGCGAATTGAGCACTTTTTGTCACTCTAGAACAACGCTGCAGTACAGCCTAGCAAGCTATAGTAAGTTGATACTAGTGACACCAGACTTGCTTCTAGGTGTGTTTAGAGTTGCAAAAACGACTTTTCTCGGCGAATTGAGCACTTTTTGTCACTCTAGAACAACGCTGCAGTACAGCCTAGCAAGCTATAGTAAGTTGATACTAGTGACACCAGACTTGCTTCTAGGTGTGTTTAGAGTTGCAAAAACGACTTTTCTCGGCGAATTGAGCACTTTTTGTCACTCTAGAACAACGCTGCAGTACAGCCTAGCAAGCTATAGTAAGTTGATACTAGTGACACCAAACTTGCTTCTAGGTGTGTTTAGAGTTGCAAAAACGACTTTTCTCGGCGAATCGAGCACTTTTTGTCACTCTAGAACAACGCTGCAGTACAGCCTAGCAAGCTATAGTAAGTTGATACTAGTGACACCAAACTTGCTTCTAGGTGTGTTTAGAGTTGCAAAAACGACTTTTCTCGGCGAATTGAGCACTTTTTGTCACTCTAGAACAACGCTGCAGTACAGCCTAGCAAGCTATAGTAAGTTGATACTAGTGACACCAGACTTGCTTCTAGGTGTGTTTAGAGTTGCAAAAACGACTTTTCTCGGCGAATTGAGCACTTTTTGTCACTCTAGAACAACGCTGCAGTACAGCCTAGCAAGCTATAGTAAGTTGATACTAGTGACACCAGACTTGCTTCTAGGTGTGTTTAGAGTTGCAAAAACGACTTTTCTCGGCGAATTGAGCACTTTTTGTCACTCTAGAACAACGCTGCAGTACAGCCTAGCAAGCTATAGTAAGTTGATACTAGTGACACCAGACTTGCTTCTAGGTGTGTTTAGAGTTGCAAAAACGACTTTTCTCGGCGAATTGAGCACTTTTTGTCACTCTAGAACAACGCTGCAGTACAGCCTAGCAAGCTATAGTAAGTTGATACTAGTGACACCAGACTTGCTTCTAGGTGTGTTTAGAGTTGCAAAAACGACTTTTCTCGGCGAATTGAGCACTTTTTGTCACTCTAGAACAACGCTGCAGTACAGCCTAGCAAGCTATAGTAAGTTGATACTAGTGACACCAGACTTGCTTCTAGGTGTGTTTAGAGTTGCAAAAACGACTTTTCTCGGCGAATTGAGCACTTTTTGTCACTCTAGAACAACGCTGCAGTACAGCCTAGCAAGCTATAGTAAGTTGATACTAGTGACACCAGACTTGCTTCTAGGTGTGTTTAGAGTTGCAAAAACGACTTTTCTCGGCGAATTGAGCACTTTTTGTCACTCTAGAACAACGCTGCAGTACAGCCTAGCAAGCTATAGTAAGTTGATACTAGTGACACCAGACTTGCTTCTAGGTGTGTTTAGAGTTGCAAAAACGACTTTTCTCGGCGAATTGAGCACTTTTTGTCACTCTAGAACAACGCTGCAGTACAGCCTAGCAAGCTATAGTAAGTTGATACTAGTGACACCAGACTTGCTTCTAGGTGTGTTTAGAGTTGCAAAAACGACTTTTCTCGGCGAATTGAGCACTTTTTGTCACTCTAGAACAACGCTGCAGTACAGCCTAGCAAGCTATAGTAAGTTGATACTAGTGACACCAGACTTGCTTCTAGGTGTGTTTAGAGTTGCAAAAACGACTTTTCTCGGCGAATTGAGCACTTTTTGTCACTCTAGAACAACGCTGCAGTACAGCCTAGCAAGCTATAGTAAGTTGATACTAGTGACACCAGACTTGCTTCTAGGTGTGTTTAGAGTTGCAAAAACGACTTTTCTCGGCGAATTGAGCACTTTTTGTCACTCTAGAACAACGCTGCAGTACAGCCTAGCAAGCTATAGTAAGTTGATACTAGTGACACCAGACTTGCTTCTAGGTGTGTTTAGAGTTGCAAAAACGACTTTTCTCGGCGAATTGAGCACTTTTTGTCACTCTAGAACAACGCTGCAGTACAGCCTAGCAAGCTATAGTAAGTTGATACTAGTGACACCAAACTTGCTTCTAGGTGTGTTTAGAGTTGCAAAAACGACTTTTCTCGGCGAATCGAGCACTTTTTGTCACTCTAGAACAACGCTGCAGTACAGCCTAGCAAGCTATAGTAAGTTGATACTAGTGACACCAAACTTGCTTCTAGGTGTGTTTAGAGTTGCAAAAACGACTTTTCTCGGCGAATTGAGCACTTTTTGTCACTCTAGAACAACGCTGCAGTACAGCCTAGCAAGCTATAGTAAGTTGATACTAGTGACACCAAACTTGCTTCTAGGTGTGTTTAGAGTTGCAAAAACGACTTTTCTCGGCGAATCGAGCACTTTTTGTCACTCTAGAACAACGCTGCAGTACAGCCTGGCAAGCTATAGTAAGTTGATACTAGTGACACCAAACTTGCTTCTAGGTGTGTTTAGAGTTGCAAAAACGACTTTTCTCGGCGAATTGAGCACTTTTTGTCACTCTAGAACAACGCTGCAGTACAGCCTAGCAAGCTATAGTAAGTTGATACTAGTGACACCAAACTTGCTTCTAGGTGTGTTTAGAGTTGCAAAAACGACTTTTCTCGGCGAATTGAGCACTTTTTGTCACTCTAGAACAACGCTGCAGTACAGCCTAGCAAGCTATAGTAAGTTGATACTAGTGACACCAAACTTGCTTCTAGGTGTGTTTAGAGTTGCAAAAACGACTTTTCTCGGCGAATCGAGCACTTTTTGTCACTCTAGAACAACGCTGCAGTACAGCCTAGCAAGCTATAGTAAGTTGATACTAGTGACACCAAACTTGCTTCTAGGTGTGTTTAGAGTTGCAAAAACGACTTTTCTCGGCGAATTGAGCACTTTTTGTCACTCTAGAACAACGCTGCAGTACAGCCTAGCAAGCTATAGTAAGTTGATACTAGTGACACCAGACTTGCTTCTAGGTGTGTTTAGAGTTGCAAAAACGACTTTTCTCGGCGAATTGAGCACTTTTTGTCACTCTAGAACAACGCTGCAGTACAGCCTAGCAAGCTATAGTAAGTTGATACTAGTGACACCAGACTTGCTTCTAGGTGTGTTTAGAGTTGCAAAAACGACTTTTCTCGGCGAATTGAGCACTTTTTGTCACTCTAGAACAACGCTGCAGTACAGCCTAGCAAGCTATAGTAAGTTGATACTAGTGACACCAGACTTGCTTCTAGGTGTGTTTAGAGTTGCAAAAACGACTTTTCTCGGCGAATTGAGCACTTTTTGTCACTCTAGAACAACGCTGCAGTACAGCCTAGCAAGCTATAGTAAGTTGATACTAGTGACACCAGACTTGCTTCTAGGTGTGTTTAGAGTTGCAAAAACGACTTTTCTCGGCGAATTGAGCACTTTTTGTCACTCTAGAACAACGCTGCAGTACAGCCTAGCAAGCTATAGTAAGTTGATACTAGTGACACCAAACTTGCTTCTAGGTGTGTTTAGAGTTGCAAAAACGACTTTTCTCGGCGAATCGAGCACTTTTTGTCACTCTAGAACAACGCTGCAGTACAGCCTAGCAAGCTATAGTAAGTTGATACTAGTGACACCAAACTTGCTTCTAGGTGTGTTTAGAGTTGCAAAAACGACTTTTCTCGGCGAATTGAGCCCTTTTTGTCACTCTAGAACAACGCTGCAGTACAGCCTAGCAAGCTATAGTAAGTTGATACTAGTGACACCAAACTTGCTTCTAGGTGTGTTTAGAGTTGCAAAAACGACTTTTCTCGGCGAATTGAGCACTTTTTGTCACTCTAGAACAACGCTGCAGTACAGCCTAGCAAGCTATAGTAAGTTGATACTAGTGACACCAGACTTGCTTCTAGGTGTGTTTAGAGTTGCAAAAACGACTTTTCTCGGCGAATTGAGCACTTTTTGTCACTCTAGAACAACGCTGCAGTACAGCCTAGCAAGCTATAGTAAGTTGATACTAGTGACACCAGACTTGCTTCTAGGTGTGTTTAGAGTTGCAAAAACGACTTTTCTCGGCGAATTGAGCACTTTTTGTCACTCTAGAACAACGCTGCAGTACAGCCTAGCAAGCTATAGTAAGTTGATACTAGTGACACCAGACTTGCTTCTAGGTGTGTTTAGAGTTGCAAAAACGACTTTTCTCGGCGAATTGAGCACTTTTTGTCACTCTAGAACAACGCTGCAGTACAGCCTAGCAAGCTATAGTAAGTTGATACTAGTGACACCAGACTTGCTTCTAGGTGTGTTTAGAGTTGCAAAAACGACTTTTCTCGGCGAATTGAGCACTTTTTGTCACTCTAGAACAACGCTGCAGTACAGCCTAGCAAGCTATAGTAAGTTGATACTAGTGACACCAGACTTGCTTCTAGGTGTGTTTAGAGTTGCAAAAACGACTTTTCTCGGCGAATTGAGCACTTTTTGTCACTCTAGAACAACGCTGCAGTACAGCCTAGCAAGCTATAGTAAGTTGATACTAGTGACACCAGACTTGCTTCTAGGTGTGTTTAGAGTTGCAAAAACGACTTTTCTCGGCGAATTGAGCACTTTTTGTCACTCTAGAACAACGCTGCAGTACAGCCTAGCAAGCTATAGTAAGTTGATACTAGTGACACCAGACTTGCTTCTAGGTGTGTTTAGAGTTGCAAAAACGACTTTTCTCGGCGAATTGAGCACTTTTTGTCACTCTAGAACAACGCTGCAGTACAGCCTAGCAAGCTATAGTAAGTTGATACTAGTGACACCAGACTTGCTTCTAGGTGTGTTTAGAGTTGCAAAAACGACTTTTCTCGGCGAATTGAGCACTTTTTGTCACTCTAGAACAACGCTGCAGTACAGCCTAGCAAGCTATAGTAAGTTGATACTAGTGACACCAGACTTGCTTCTAGGTGTGTTTAGAGTTGCAAAAACGACTTTTCTCGGCGAATTGAGCACTTTTTGTCACTCTAGAACAACGCTGCAGTACAGCCTAGCAAGCTATAGTAAGTTGATACTAGTGACACCAAACTTGCTTCTAGGTGTGTTTAGAGTTGCAAAAACGACTTTTCTCGGCGAATTGAGCACTTTTTGTCACTCTAGAACAACGCTGCAGTACAGCCTAGCAAGCTATAGTAAGTTGATACTAGTGACACCAAACTTGCTTCTAGGTGTGTTTAGAGTTGCAAAAACGACTTTTCTCGGCGAATTGAGCCCTTTTTGTCACTCTAGAACAACGCTGCAGTACAGCCTAGCAAGCTATAGTAAGTTGATACTAGTGACACCAAACTTGCTTCTAGGTGTGTTTAGAGTTGCAAAAACGACTTTTCTCGGCGAATTGAGCCCTTTTTGTCACTCTAGAACAACGCTGCAGTACAGCCTAGCAAGCTATAGTAAGTTGATACTAGTGACACCAAACTTGCTTCTAGGTGTGTTTAGAGTTGCAAAAACGACTTTTCTCGGCGAATTGAGCACTTTTTGTCACTCTAGAACAACGCTGCAGTACAGCCTAGCAAGCTATAGTAAGTTGATACTAGTGACACCAGACTTGCTTCTAGGTGTGTTTAGAGTTGCAAAAACGACTTTTCTCGGCGAATTGAGCACTTTTTGTCACTCTAGAACAACGCTGCAGTACAGCCTAGCAAGCTATAGTAAGTTGATACTAGTGACACCAGACTTGCTTCTAGGTGTGTTTAGAGTTGCAAAAACGACTTTTCTCGGCGAATTGAGCACTTTTTGTCACTCTAGAACAACGCTGCAGTACAGCCTAGCAAGCTATAGTAAGTTGATACTAGTGACACCAGACTTGCTTCTAGGTGTGTTTAGAGTTGCAAAAACGACTTTTCTCGGCGAATTGAGCACTTTTTGTCACTCTAGAACAACGCTGCAGTACAGCCTAGCAAGCTATAGTAAGTTGATACTAGTGACACCAAACTTGCTTCTAGGTGTGTTTAGAGTTGCAAAAACGACTTTTCTCGGCGAATCGAGCACTTTTTGTCACTCTAGAACAACGCTGCAGTACAGCCTAGCAAGCTATAGTAAGTTGATACTAGTGACACCAAACTTGCTTCTAGGTGTGTTTAGAGTTGCAAAAACGACTTTTCTCGGCGAATTGAGCACTTTTTGTCACTCTAGAACAACGCTGCAGTACAGCCTAGCAAGCTATAGTAAGTTGATACTAGTGACACCAGACTTGCTTCTAGGTGTGTTTAGAGTTGCAAAAACGACTTTTCTCGGCGAATTGAGCACTTTTTGTCACTCTAGAACAACGCTGCAGTACAGCCTAGCAAGCTATAGTAAGTTGATACTAGTGACACCAAACTTGCTTCTAGGTGTGTTTAGAGTTGCAAAAACGACTTTTCTCGGCGAATTGAGCACTTTTTGTCACTCTAGAACAACGCTGCAGTACAGCCTAGCAAGCTATAGTAAGTTGATACTAGTGACACCAAACTTGCTTCTAGGTGTGTTTAGAGTTGCAAAAACGACTTTTCTCGGCGAATTGAGCCCTTTTTGTCACTCTAGAACAACGCTGCAGTACAGCCTAGCAAGCTATAGTAAGTTGATACTAGTGACACCAAACTTGCTTCTAGGTGTGTTTAGAGTTGCAAAAACGACTTTTCTCGGCGAATCGAGCACTTTTTGTCACTCTAGAACAACGCTGCAGTACAGCCTAGCAAGCTATAGTAAGTTGATACTAGTGACACCAACTTGCTTCTAGGTGTGTTTAGAGTTGCAAAAACGACTTTTCTCGGCGAATTGAGCACTTTTTGTCACTCTAGAACAACGCTGCAGTACAGCCTAGCAAGCTATAGTAAGTTGATACTAGTGACACCAAACTTGCTTCTAGGTGTGTTTAGAGTTGCAAAAACGACTTTTCTCGGCGAATTGAGCACTTTTTGTCACTCTAGAACAACGCTGCAGTACAGCCTAGCAAGCTATAGTAAGTTGATACTAGTGACACCAGACTTGCTTCTAGGTGTGTTTAGAGTTGCAAAAACGACTTTTCTCGGCGAATTGAGCACTTTTTGTCACTCTAGAACAACGCTGCAGTACAGCCTAGCAAGCTATAGTAAGTTGATACTAGTGACACCAGACTTGCTTCTAGGTGTGTTTAGAGTTGCAAAAACGACTTTTCTCGGCGAATTGAGCACTTTTTGTCACTCTAGAACAACGCTGCAGTACAGCCTAGCAAGCTATAGTAAGTTGATACTAGTGACACCAGACTTGCTTCTAGGTGTGTTTAGAGTTGCAAAAACGACTTTTCTCGGCGAATTGAGCACTTTTTGTCACTCTAGAACAACGCTGCAGTACAGCCTAGCAAGCTATAGTAAGTTGATACTAGTGACACCAGACTTGCTTCTAGGTGTGTTTAGAGTTGCAAAAACGACTTTTCTCGGCGAATTGAGCACTTTTTGTCACTCTAGAACAACGCTGCAGTACAGCCTAGCAAGCTATAGTAAGTTGATACTAGTGACACCAGACTTGCTTCTAGGTGTGTTTAGAGTTGCAAAAACGACTTTTCTCGGCGAATTGAGCACTTTTTGTCACTCTAGAACAACGCTGCAGTACAGCCTAGCAAGCTATAGTAAGTTGATACTAGTGACACCAGACTTGCTTCTAGGTGTGTTTAGAGTTGCAAAAACGACTTTTCTCGGCGAATTGAGCACTTTTTGTCACTCTAGAACAACGCTGCAGTACAGCCTAGCAAGCTATAGTAAGTTGATACTAGTGACACCAAACTTGCTTCTAGGTGTGTTTAGAGTTGCAAAAACGACTTTTCTCGGCGAATCGAGCACTTTTTGTCACTCTAGAACAACGCTGCAGTACAGCCTAGCAAGCTATAGTAAGTTGATACTAGTGACACCAAACTTGCTTCTAGGTGTGTTTAGAGTTGCAAAAACGACTTTTCTCGGCGAATTGAGCACTTTTTGTCACTCTAGAACAACGCTGCAGTACAGCCTAGCAAGCTATAGTAAGTTGATACTAGTGACACCAGACTTGCTTCTAGGTGTGTTTAGAGTTGCAAAAACGACTTTTCTCGGCGAATTGAGCACTTTTTGTCACTCTAGAACAACGCTGCAGTACAGCCTAGCAAGCTATAGTAAGTTGATACTAGTGACACCAGACTTGCTTCTAGGTGTGTTTAGAGTTGCAAAAACGACTTTTCTCGGCGAATTGAGCACTTTTTGTCACTCTAGAACAACGCTGCAGTACAGCCTAGCAAGCTATAGTAAGTTGATACTAGTGACACCAGACTTGCTTCTAGGTGTGTTTAGAGTTGCAAAAACGACTTTTCTCGGCGAATTGAGCACTTTTTGTCACTCTAGAACAACGCTGCAGTACAGCCTAGCAAGCTATAGTAAGTTGATACTAGTGACACCAAACTTGCTTCTAGGTGTGTTTAGAGTTGCAAAAACGACTTTTCTCGGCGAATTGAGCCCTTTTTGTCACTCTAGAACAACGCTGCAGTACAGCCTAGCAAGCTATAGTAAGTTGATACTAGTGACACCAAACTTGCTTCTAGGTGTGTTTAGAGTTGCAAAAACGACTTTTCTCGGCGAATTGAGCACTTTTTGTCACTCTAGAACAACGCTGCAGTACAGCCTAGCAAGCTATAGTAAGTTGATACTAGTGACACCAAACTTGCTTCTAGGTGTGTTTAGAGTTGCAAAAACGACTTTTCTCGGCGAATCGAGCACTTTTTGTCACTCTAGAACAACGCTGCAGTACAGCCTAGCAAGCTATAGTAAGTTGATACTAGTGACACCAAACTTGCTTCTAGGTGTGTTTAGAGTTGCAAAAACGACTTTTCTCGGCGAATTGAGCACTTTTTGTCACTCTAGAACAACGCTGCAGTACAGCCTAGCAAGCTATAGTAAGTTGATACTAGTGACACCAGACTTGCTTCTAGGTGTGTTTAGAGTTGCAAAAACGACTTTTCTCGGCGAATTGAGCACTTTTTGTCACTCTAGAACAACGCTGCAGTACAGCCTAGCAAGCTATAGTAAGTTGATACTAGTGACACCAGACTTGCTTCTAGGTGTGTTTAGAGTTGCAAAAACGACTTTTCTCGGCGAATTGAGCACTTTTTGTCACTCTAGAACAACGCTGCAGTACAGCCTAGCAAGCTATAGTAAGTTGATACTAGTGACACCAGACTTGCTTCTAGGTGTGTTTAGAGTTGCAAAAACGACTTTTCTCGGCGAATTGAGCACTTTTTGTCACTCTAGAACAACGCTGCAGTACAGCCTAGCAAGCTATAGTAAGTTGATACTAGTGACACCAGACTTGCTTCTAGGTGTGTTTAGAGTTGCAAAAACGACTTTTCTCGGCGAATTGAGCACTTTTTGTCACTCTAGAACAACGCTGCAGTACAGCCTAGCAAGCTATAGTAAGTTGATACTAGTGACACCAGACTTGCTTCTAGGTGTGTTTAGAGTTGCAAAAACGACTTTTCTCGGCGAATTGAGCACTTTTTGTCACTCTAGAACAACGCTGCAGTACAGCCTAGCAAGCTATAGTAAGTTGATACTAGTGACACCAGACTTGCTTCTAGGTGTGTTTAGAGTTGCAAAAACGACTTTTCTCGGCGAATTGAGCACTTTTTGTCACTCTAGAACAACGCTGCAGTACAGCCTAGCAAGCTATAGTAAGTTGATACTAGTGACACCAGACTTGCTTCTAGGTGTGTTTAGAGTTGCAAAAACGACTTTTCTCGGCGAATTGAGCACTTTTTGTCACTCTAGAACAACGCTGCAGTACAGCCTAGCAAGCTATAGTAAGTTGATACTAGTGACACCAGACTTGCTTCTAGGTGTGTTTAGAGTTGCAAAAACGACTTTTCTCGGCGAATTGAGCACTTTTTGTCACTCTAGAACAACGCTGCAGTACAGCCTAGCAAGCTATAGTAAGTTGATACTAGTGACACCAGACTTGCTTCTAGGTGTGTTTAGAGTTGCAAAAACGACTTTTCTCGGCGAATTGAGCACTTTTTGTCACTCTAGAACAACGCTGCAGTACAGCCTAGCAAGCTATAGTAAGTTGATACTAGTGACACCAGACTTGCTTCTAGGTGTGTTTAGAGTTGCAAAAACGACTTTTCTCGGCGAATTGAGCACTTTTTGTCACTCTAGAACAACGCTGCAGTACAGCCTAGCAAGCTATAGTAAGTTGATACTAGTGACACCAAACTTGCTTCTAGGTGTGTTTAGAGTTGCAAAAACGACTTTTCTCGGCGAATCGAGCACTTTTTGTCACTCTAGAACAACGCTGCAGTACAGCCTAGCAAGCTATAGTAAGTTGATACTAGTGACACCAAACTTGCTTCTAGGTGTGTTTAGAGTTGCAAAAACGACTTTTCTCGGCGAATTGAGCACTTTTTGTCACTCTAGAACAACGCTGCAGTACAGCCTAGCAAGCTATAGTAAGTTGATACTAGTGACACCAGACTTGCTTCTAGGTGTGTTTAGAGTTGCAAAAACGACTTTTCTCGGCGAATTGAGCACTTTTTGTCACTCTAGAACAACGCTGCAGTACAGCCTAGCAAGCTATAGTAAGTTGATACTAGTGACACCAGACTTGCTTCTAGGTGTGTTTAGAGTTGCAAAAACGACTTTTCTCGGCGAATTGAGCACTTTTTGTCACTCTAGAACAACGCTGCAGTACAGCCTAGCAAGCTATAGTAAGTTGATACTAGTGACACCAGACTTGCTTCTAGGTGTGTTTAGAGTTGCAAAAACGACTTTTCTCGGCGAATTGAGCACTTTTTGTCACTCTAGAACAACGCTGCAGTACAGCCTAGCAAGCTATAGTAAGTTGATACTAGTGACACCAGACTTGCTTCTAGGTGTGTTTAGAGTTGCAAAAACGACTTTTCTCGGCGAATTGAGCACTTTTTGTCACTCTAGAACAACGCTGCAGTACAGCCTAGCAAGCTATAGTAAGTTGATACTAGTGACACCAGACTTGCTTCTAGGTGTGTTTAGAGTTGCAAAAACGACTTTTCTCGGCGAATTGAGCACTTTTTGTCACTCTAGAACAACGCTGCAGTACAGCCTAGCAAGCTATAGTAAGTTGATACTAGTGACACCAGACTTGCTTCTAGGTGTGTTTAGAGTTGCAAAAACGACTTTTCTCGGCGAATTGAGCACTTTTTGTCACTCTAGAACAACGCTGCAGTACAGCCTAGCAAGCTATAGTAAGTTGATACTAGTGACACCAGACTTGCTTCTAGGTGTGTTTAGAGTTGCAAAAACGACTTTTCTCGGCGAATTGAGCACTTTTTGTCACTCTAGAACAACGCTGCAGTACAGCCTAGCAAGCTATAGTAAGTTGATACTAGTGACACCAGACTTGCTTCTAGGTGTGTTTAGAGTTGCAAAAACGACTTTTCTCGGCGAATTGAGCACTTTTTGTCACTCTAGAACAACGCTGCAGTACAGCCTAGCAAGCTATAGTAAGTTGATACTAGTGACACCAGACTTGCTTCTAGGTGTGTTTAGAGTTGCAAAAACGACTTTTCTCGGCGAATTGAGCACTTTTTGTCACTCTAGAACAACGCTGCAGTACAGCCTAGCAAGCTATAGTAAGTTGATACTAGTGACACCAGACTTGCTTCTAGGTGTGTTTAGAGTTGCAAAAACGACTTTTCTCGGCGAATTGAGCACTTTTTGTCACTCTAGAACAACGCTGCAGTACAGCCTAGCAAGCTATAGTAAGTTGATACTAGTGACACCAGACTTGCTTCTAGGTGTGTTTAGAGTTGCAAAAACGACTTTTCTCGGCGAATTGAGCACTTTTTGTCACTCTAGAACAACGCTGCAGTACAGCCTAGCAAGCTATAGTAAGTTGATACTAGTGACACCAGACTTGCTTCTAGGTGTGTTTAGAGTTGCAAAAACGACTTTTCTCGGCGAATTGAGCACTTTTTGTCACTCTAGAACAACGCTGCAGTACAGCCTAGCAAGCTATAGTAAGTTGATACTAGTGACACCAGACTTGCTTCTAGGTGTGTTTAGAGTTGCAAAAACGACTTTTCTCGGCGAATTGAGCACTTTTTGTCACTCTAGAACAACGCTGCAGTACAGCCTAGCAAGCTATAGTAAGTTGATACTAGTGACACCAGACTTGCTTCTAGGTGTGTTTAGAGTTGCAAAAACGACTTTTCTCGGCGAATTGAGCACTTTTTGTCACTCTAGAACAACGCTGCAGTACAGCCTAGCAAGCTATAGTAAGTTGATACTAGTGACACCAGACTTGCTTCTAGGTGTGTTTAGAGTTGCAAAAACGACTTTTCTCGGCGAATTGAGCACTTTTTGTCACTCTAGAACAACGCTGCAGTACAGCCTAGCAAGCTATAGTAAGTTGATACTAGTGACACCAGACTTGCTTCTAGGTGTGTTTAGAGTTGCAAAAACGACTTTTCTCGGCGAATTGAGCACTTTTTGTCACTCTAGAACAACGCTGCAGTACAGCCTAGCAAGCTATAGTAAGTTGATACTAGTGACACCAGACTTGCTTCTAGGTGTGTTTAGAGTTGCAAAAACGACTTTTCTCGGCGAATTGAGCACTTTTTGTCACTCTAGAACAACGCTGCAGTACAGCCTAGCAAGCTATAGTAAGTTGATACTAGTGACACCAGACTTGCTTCTAGGTGTGTTTAGAGTTGCAAAAACGACTTTTCTCGGCGAATTGAGCACTTTTTGTCACTCTAGAACAACGCTGCAGTACAGCCTAGCAAGCTATAGTAAGTTGATACTAGTGACACCAGACTTGCTTCTAGGTGTGTTTAGAGTTGCAAAAACGACTTTTCTCGGCGAATTGAGCACTTTTTGTCACTCTAGAACAACGCTGCAGTACAGCCTAGCAAGCTATAGTAAGTTGATACTAGTGACACCAGACTTGCTTCTAGGTGTGTTTAGAGTTGCAAAAACGACTTTTCTCGGCGAATTGAGCACTTTTTGTCACTCTAGAACAACGCTGCAGTACAGCCTAGCAAGCTATAGTAAGTTGATACTAGTGACACCAGACTTGCTTCTAGGTGTGTTTAGAGTTGCAAAAACGACTTTTCTCGGCGAATTGAGCACTTTTTGTCACTCTAGAACAACGCTGCAGTACAGCCTAGCAAGCTATAGTAAGTTGATACTAGTGACACCAGACTTGCTTCTAGGTGTGTTTAGAGTTGCAAAAACGACTTTTCTCGGCGAATTGAGCACTTTTTGTCACTCTAGAACAACGCTGCAGTACAGCCTAGCAAGCTATAGTAAGTTGATACTAGTGACACCAGACTTGCTTCTAGGTGTGTTTAGAGTTGCAAAAACGACTTTTCTCGGCGAATTGAGCACTTTTTGTCACTCTAGAACAACGCTGCAGTACAGCCTAGCAAGCTATAGTAAGTTGATACTAGTGACACCAGACTTGCTTCTAGGTGTGTTTAGAGTTGCAAAAACGACTTTTCTCGGCGAATTGAGCACTTTTTGTCACTCTAGAACAACGCTGCAGTACAGCCTAGCAAGCTATAGTAAGTTGATACTAGTGACACCAGACTTGCTTCTAGGTGTGTTTAGAGTTGCAAAAACGACTTTTCTCGGCGAATTGAGCACTTTTTGTCACTCTAGAACAACGCTGCAGTACAGCCTAGCAAGCTATAGTAAGTTGATACTAGTGACACCAGACTTGCTTCTAGGTGTGTTTAGAGTTGCAAAAACGACTTTTCTCGGCGAATTGAGCACTTTTTGTCACTCTAGAACAACGCTGCAGTACAGCCTAGCAAGCTATAGTAAGTTGATACTAGTGACACCAGACTTGCTTCTAGGTGTGTTTAGAGTTGCAAAAACGACTTTTCTCGGCGAATTGAGCACTTTTTGTCACTCTAGAACAACGCTGCAGTACAGCCTAGCAAGCTATAGTAAGTTGATACTAGTGACACCAGACTTGCTTCTAGGTGTGTTTAGAGTTGCAAAAACGACTTTTCTCGGCGAATTGAGCACTTTTTGTCACTCTAGAACAACGCTGCAGTACAGCCTAGCAAGCTATAGTAAGTTGATACTAGTGACACCAGACTTGCTTCTAGGTGTGTTTAGAGTTGCAAAAACGACTTTTCTCGGCGAATTGAGCACTTTTTGTCACTCTAGAACAACGCTGCAGTACAGCCTAGCAAGCTATAGTAAGTTGATACTAGTGACACCAGACTTGCTTCTAGGTGTGTTTAGAGTTGCAAAAACGACTTTTCTCGGCGAATTGAGCACTTTTTGTCACTCTAGAACAACGCTGCAGTACAGCCTAGCAAGCTATAGTAAGTTGATACTAGTGACACCAAACTTGCTTCTAGGTGTGTTTAGAGTTGCAAAAACGACTTTTCTCGGCGAATCGAGCACTTTTTGTCACTCTAGAACAACGCTGCAGTACAGCCTAGCAAGCTATAGTAAGTTGATACTAGTGACACCAAACTTGCTTCTAGGTGTGTTTAGAGTTGCAAAAACGACTTTTCTCGGCGAATTGAGCACTTTTTGTCACTCTAGAACAACGCTGCAGTACAGCCTAGCAAGCTATAGTAAGTTGATACTAGTGACACCAGACTTGCTTCTAGGTGTGTTTAGAGTTGCAAAAACGACTTTTCTCGGCGAATTGAGCACTTTTTGTCACTCTAGAACAACGCTGCAGTACAGCCTAGCAAGCTATAGTAAGTTGATACTAGTGACACCAGACTTGCTTCTAGGTGTGTTTAGAGTTGCAAAAACGACTTTTCTCGGCGAATTGAGCACTTTTTGTCACTCTAGAACAACGCTGCAGTACAGCCTAGCAAGCTATAGTAAGTTGATACTAGTGACACCAGACTTGCTTCTAGGTGTGTTTAGAGTTGCAAAAACGACTTTTCTCGGCGAATTGAGCACTTTTTGTCACTCTAGAACAACGCTGCAGTACAGCCTAGCAAGCTATAGTAAGTTGATACTAGTGACACCAGACTTGCTTCTAGGTGTGTTTAGAGTTGCAAAAACGACTTTTCTCGGCGAATTGAGCACTTTTTGTCACTCTAGAACAACGCTGCAGTACAGCCTAGCAAGCTATAGTAAGTTGATACTAGTGACACCAGACTTGCTTCTAGGTGTGTTTAGAGTTGCAAAAACGACTTTTCTCGGCGAATTGAGCACTTTTTGTCACTCTAGAACAACGCTGCAGTACAGCCTAGCAAGCTATAGTAAGTTGATACTAGTGACACCAGACTTGCTTCTAGGTGTGTTTAGAGTTGCAAAAACGACTTTTCTCGGCGAATTGAGCACTTTTTGTCACTCTAGAACAACGCTGCAGTACAGCCTAGCAAGCTATAGTAAGTTGATACTAGTGACACCAAACTTGCTTCTAGGTGTGTTTAGAGTTGCAAAAACGACTTTTCTCGGCGAATTGAGCACTTTTTGTCACTCTAGAACAACGCTGCAGTACAGCCTAGCAAGCTATAGTAAGTTGATACTAGTGACACCAAACTTGCTTCTAGGTGTGTTTAGAGTTGCAAAAACGACTTTTCTCGGCGAATCGAGCACTTTTTGTCACTCTAGAACAACGCTGCAGTACAGCCTGGCAAGCTATAGTAAGTTGATACTAGTGACACCAAACTTGCTTCTAGGTGTGTTTAGAGTTGCAAAAACGACTTTTCTCGGCGAATTGAGCACTTTTTGTCACTCTAGAACAACGCTGCAGTACAGCCTAGCAAGCTATAGTAAGTTGATACTAGTGACACCAAACTTGCTTCTAGGTGTGTTTAGAGTTGCAAAAACGACTTTTCTCGGCGAATTGAGCACTTTTTGTCACTCTAGAACAACGCTGCAGTACAGCCTAGCAAGCTATAGTAAGTTGATACTAGTGACACCAGACTTGCTTCTAGGTGTGTTTAGAGTTGCAAAAACGACTTTTCTCGGCGAATTGAGCACTTTTTGTCACTCTAGAACAACGCTGCAGTACAGCCTAGCAAGCTATAGTAAGTTGATACTAGTGACACCAGACTTGCTTCTAGGTGTGTTTAGAGTTGCAAAAACGACTTTTCTCGGCGAATTGAGCACTTTTTGTCACTCTAGAACAACGCTGCAGTACAGCCTAGCAAGCTATAGTAAGTTGATACTAGTGACACCAGACTTGCTTCTAGGTGTGTTTAGAGTTGCAAAAACGACTTTTCTCGGCGAATTGAGCACTTTTTGTCACTCTAGAACAACGCTGCAGTACAGCCTAGCAAGCTATAGTAAGTTGATACTAGTGACACCAGACTTGCTTCTAGGTGTGTTTAGAGTTGCAAAAACGACTTTTCTCGGCGAATTGAGCACTTTTTGTCACTCTAGAACAACGCTGCAGTACAGCCTAGCAAGCTATAGTAAGTTGATACTAGTGACACCAGACTTGCTTCTAGGTGTGTTTAGAGTTGCAAAAACGACTTTTCTCGGCGAATTGAGCACTTTTTGTCACTCTAGAACAACGCTGCAGTACAGCCTAGCAAGCTATAGTAAGTTGATACTAGTGACACCAGACTTGCTTCTAGGTGTGTTTAGAGTTGCAAAAACGACTTTTCTCGGCGAATTGAGCACTTTTTGTCACTCTAGAACAACGCTGCAGTACAGCCTAGCAAGCTATAGTAAGTTGATACTAGTGACACCAGACTTGCTTCTAGGTGTGTTTAGAGTTGCAAAAACGACTTTTCTCGGCGAATTGAGCACTTTTTGTCACTCTAGAACAACGCTGCAGTACAGCCTAGCAAGCTATAGTAAGTTGATACTAGTGACACCAGACTTGCTTCTAGGTGTGTTTAGAGTTGCAAAAACGACTTTTCTCGGCGAATTGAGCACTTTTTGTCACTCTAGAACAACGCTGCAGTACAGCCTAGCAAGCTATAGTAAGTTGATACTAGTGACACCAGACTTGCTTCTAGGTGTGTTTAGAGTTGCAAAAACGACTTTTCTCGGCGAATTGAGCACTTTTTGTCACTCTAGAACAACGCTGCAGTACAGCCTAGCAAGCTATAGTAAGTTGATACTAGTGACACCAGACTTGCTTCTAGGTGTGTTTAGAGTTGCAAAAACGACTTTTCTCGGCGAATTGAGCCCTTTTTGTCACTCTAGAACAACGCTGCAGTACAGCCTAGCAAGCTATAGTAAGTTGATACTAGTGACACCAAACTTGCTTCTAGGTGTGTTTAGAGTTGCAAAAACGACTTTTCTCGGCGAATTGAGCACTTTTTGTCACTCTAGAACAACGCTGCAGTACAGCCTGGCAAGCTATAGTAAGTTGATACTAGTGACACCAGACTTGCTTCTAGGTGTGTTTAGAGTTGCAAAAACGACTTTTCTCGGCGAATTGAGCACTTTTTGTCACTCTAGAACAACGCTGCAGTACAGCCTAGCAAGCTATAGTAAGTTGATACTAGTGACACCAGACTTGCTTCTAGGTGTGTTTAGAGTTGCAAAAACGACTTTTCTCGGCGAATTGAGCACTTTTTGTCACTCTAGAACAACGCTGCAGTACAGCCTAGCAAGCTATAGTAAGTTGATACTAGTGACACCAGACTTGCTTCTAGGTGTGTTTAGAGTTGCAAAAACGACTTTTCTCGGCGAATCGAGCACTTTTTGTCACTCTAGAACAACGCTGCAGTACAGCCTAGCAAGCTATAGTAAGTTGATACTAGTGACACCAAACTTGCTTCTAGGTGTGTTTAGAGTTGCAAAAACGACTTTTCTCGGCGAATTGAGCCCTTTTTGTCACTCTAGAACAACGCTGCAGTACAGCCTAGCAAGCTATAGTAAGTTGATACTAGTGACACCAAACTTGCTTCTAGGTGTGTTTAGAGTTGCAAAAACGACTTTTCTCGGCGAATTGAGCACTTTTTGTCACTCTAGAACAACGCTGCAGTACAGCCTAGCAAGCTATAGTAAGTTGATACTAGTGACACCAGACTTGCTTCTAGGTGTGTTTAGAGTTGCAAAAACGACTTTTCTCGGCGAATTGAGCACTTTTTGTCACTCTAGAACAACGCTGCAGTACAGCCTAGCAAGCTATAGTAAGTTGATACTAGTGACACCAAACTTGCTTCTAGGTGTGTTTAGAGTTGCAAAAACGACTTTTCTCGGCGAATTGAGCCCTTTTTGTCACTCTAGAACAACGCTGCAGTACAGCCTAGCAAGCTATAGTAAGTTGATACTAGTGACACCAAACTTGCTTCTAGGTGTGTTTAGAGTTGCAAAAACGACTTTTCTCGGCGAATTGAGCACTTTTTGTCACTCTAGAACAACGCTGCAGTACAGCCTAGCAAGCTATAGTAAGTTGATACTAGTGACACCAGACTTGCTTCTAGGTGTGTTTAGAGTTGCAAAAACGACTTTTCTCGGCGAATTGAGCACTTTTTGTCACTCTAGAACAACGCTGCAGTACAGCCTAGCAAGCTATAGTAAGTTGATACTAGTGACACCAGACTTGCTTCTAGGTGTGTTTAGAGTTGCAAAAACGACTTTTCTCGGCGAATTGAGCACTTTTTGTCACTCTAGAACAACGCTGCAGTACAGCCTAGCAAGCTATAGTAAGTTGATACTAGTGACACCAGACTTGCTTCTAGGTGTGTTTAGAGTTGCAAAAACGACTTTTCTCGGCGAATTGAGCACTTTTTGTCACTCTAGAACAACGCTGCAGTACAGCCTAGCAAGCTATAGTAAGTTGATACTAGTGACACCAGACTTGCTTCTAGGTGTGTTTAGAGTTGCAAAAACGACTTTTCTCGGCGAATTGAGCACTTTTTGTCACTCTAGAACAACGCTGCAGTACAGCCTAGCAAGCTATAGTAAGTTGATACTAGTGACACCAGACTTGCTTCTAGGTGTGTTTAGAGTTGCAAAAACGACTTTTCTCGGCGAATTGAGCACTTTTTGTCACTCTAGAACAACGCTGCAGTACAGCCTAGCAAGCTATAGTAAGTTGATACTAGTGACACCAGACTTGCTTCTAGGTGTGTTTAGAGTTGCAAAAACGACTTTTCTCGGCGAATTGAGCACTTTTTGTCACTCTAGAACAACGCTGCAGTACAGCCTAGCAAGCTATAGTAAGTTGATACTAGTGACACCAGACTTGCTTCTAGGTGTGTTTAGAGTTGCAAAAACGACTTTTCTCGGCGAATTGAGCACTTTTTGTCACTCTAGAACAACGCTGCAGTACAGCCTAGCAAGCTATAGTAAGTTGATACTAGTGACACCAGACTTGCTTCTAGGTGTGTTTAGAGTTGCAAAAACGACTTTTCTCGGCGAATTGAGCACTTTTTGTCACTCTAGAACAACGCTGCAGTACAGCCTAGCAAGCTATAGTAAGTTGATACTAGTGACACCAGACTTGCTTCTAGGTGTGTTTAGAGTTGCAAAAACGACTTTTCTCGGCGAATTGAGCACTTTTTGTCACTCTAGAACAACGCTGCAGTACAGCCTAGCAAGCTATAGTAAGTTGATACTAGTGACACCAGACTTGCTTCTAGGTGTGTTTAGAGTTGCAAAAACGACTTTTCTCGGCGAATTGAGCACTTTTTGTCACTCTAGAACAACGCTGCAGTACAGCCTAGCAAGCTATAGTAAGTTGATACTAGTGACACCAGACTTGCTTCTAGGTGTGTTTAGAGTTGCAAAAACGACTTTTCTCGGCGAATTGAGCACTTTTTGTCACTCTAGAACAACGCTGCAGTACAGCCTAGCAAGCTATAGTAAGTTGATACTAGTGACACCAGACTTGCTTCTAGGTGTGTTTAGAGTTGCAAAAACGACTTTTCTCGGCGAATTGAGCACTTTTTGTCACTCTAGAACAACGCTGCAGTACAGCCTAGCAAGCTATAGTAAGTTGATACTAGTGACACCAGACTTGCTTCTAGGTGTGTTTAGAGTTGCAAAAACGACTTTTCTCGGCGAATTGAGCACTTTTTGTCACTCTAGAACAACGCTGCAGTACAGCCTAGCAAGCTATAGTAAGTTGATACTAGTGACACCAAACTTGCTTCTAGGTGTGTTTAGAGTTGCAAAAACGACTTTTCTCGGCGAATTGAGCCCTTTTTGTCACTCTAGAACAACGCTGCAGTACAGCCTAGCAAGCTATAGTAAGTTGATACTAGTGACACCAAACTTGCTTCTAGGTGTGTTTAGAGTTGCAAAAACGACTTTTCTCGGCGAATTGAGCACTTTTTGTCACTCTAGAACAACGCTGCAGTACAGCCTAGCAAGCTATAGTAAGTTGATAC
>RBVU03000045.1:0-44972 GCA_004115045.4 Sinella curviseta
TATATGATAAATGACTAAGGGCTTTAGACTTGGCGATGGTGGTGATTTTCCAAATGTGGCCAAAAACCACATTTTTGGACGTTTCATCGAATTCTGAGCAAGTCAAATTTTGACCATTTTGGGTGTGTCCATGTAGGATGTCACGCTTAGGAGGGGGTGGGGGGTGATTTTCCAAATGTGGCCAAAAACCACATTTTTGGACGTTTCATCGAATTTTGAGCAAGTCAATTTTTTACCATTTTGGGTGTGTCCATGTAGGATGTCACGCTTAGGAGGGGGTGGGGGGTGATTTTCCAAATGTGGCCAAAAACCACATTTTTGGACGTTTCATCGAATTCTGAGCAAGTCAAATTTTGACCATTTTGGGTGTGTCCATGTAGGATGTCACGCTTAGGAGGGGGTGGGGGTAAATTTCCAAATGTGGCCAAAAACCACATTTTTGGACGTTTCATCGAATTCTGAGCAAGTCAATTTTGACCATTTTGGGTGTGTGCATAGATCATGGCACGGTTGGGGGTGTGTACTACACGTGTTATATATTAAGAAACGTATTCGAACAATTTAACTTCCCTAAAAAAACGGTCAAGTTATCAACGTTCAATTCATTAATGCTGGGCTGATTAACGGTCACCTCGTAACGGTAACGTTGTGGTAAAGTTCATGGTATGCTAACGGTCACCTGTTAACGGTCACCTGTTAAACGGCCACTTAATAACGATTACAAAACGTTAACGGTCACCTGTAAAAGGTCACCCTTCAACGGTCATAAAACGGTGACCTGTTAACGGTCACGTTACGTTAACGGTGACCTGTTAACGGTTACGTTACGTTAACGGTGACCTGTTAACGGTTAAGTTAGGTTAAGGTCAAGTTAGGTTAAGGTCAAGTTAGGTTAAGGTCAAGTTAGGTTAAGGTCAAGTTAGGTTAAGGTCAAGTTAGGTTAAGGTCAAGTTAGGTTAAGGTCAAGTTAGGTTAAGGTCAAGTTAGGTTAAGGTCAAGTTAGGTTAAGGTCAAGTTAGGTTAAGGTCAAGTTAGGTTAAGGTCAAGTTAGGTTAAGGTCAAGTTAGGTTAAGGTCAAGTTAGGTTAAGGTCAAGTTAGGTTAAGGTCAAGTTAGGTTAAGGTCAAGTTAGGTTAAGGTCAAGTTAGGTTAAGGTCAAGTTAGGTTAAGGTCAAGTTAGGTTAAGGTCAAGTTAGGTTAAGGTCAAGTTAGGTTAAGGTCAAGTTAGGTTAAGGTCAAGTTAGGTTAAGGTCAAGTTAGGTTAAGGTCAAGTTAGGTTAAGGTCAAGTTAGGTTAAGGTCAAGTTAGGTTAAGGTCAAGTTAGGTTAAGGTCAAGTTAGGTTAAGGTCAAGTTAGGTTAAGGTCAAGTTAGGTTAAGGTCAAGTTAGGTTAAGGTCAAGTTAGGTTAAGGTCAAGTTAGGTTAAGGTCAAGTTAGGTTAAGGTCAAGTTAGGTTAAGGTCAAGTTAGGTTAAGGTCAAGTTAGGTTAAGGTCAAGTTAGGTTAAGGTCAAGTTAGGTTAAGGTCAAGTTAGGTTAAGGTCAAGTTAGGTTAAGGTCAAGTTAGGTTAAGGTCAAGTTAGGTTAAGGTCAAGTTAGGTTAAGGTCAAGTTAGGTTAAGGTCAAGTTAGGTTAAGGTCAAGTTAGGTTAAGGTCAAGTTAGGTTAAGGTCAAGTTAGGTTAAGGTCAAGTTAGGTTAAGGTCAAGTTAGGTTAAGGTCAAGTTAGGTTAAGGTCAAGTTAGGTTAAGGTCAAGTTAGGTTAAGGTCAAGTTAGGTTAAGGTCAAGTTAGGTTAAGGTCAGTTAGGTTAAGGTTAGGTTAGGTTAGGTTCAAGTTAGGTTAAGGTCAAGTTAGGTTAGGTCAAGTTAGGTTAAGGTCAAGTTAGGTTAAGGTCAAGTTAGGTTAAGGTCAAGTTAGGTTAAGGTCAAGTTAGGTAAGGTCAAGTTAGGTTAAGGTCAAGTTAGGTTAAGGTCAAGTTAGGTTAAGGTCAAGTTAGGTTAAGGTCAAGTTAGGTTAAGGTCAAGTTAGGTTAAGGTCAAGTTAGGTTAAGGTCAAGTTAGGTTAAGGTCAAGTTAGGTTAAGGTTAAGTTAGGTTAGGTTAGGTTAGGTTAGGTTAGGTTAGGTTAGGTTAGGTTAGGTTAGGTTAGGTTAGGTTAGGTTAGGTTAGGTTAGGTTAGGTTAGGTTAGGTTAGGTTAGGTTAGGTTAGGTTAGGTTAGGTTAGGTTAGGTTAGGTTAGGTTAGGTTAGGTTAGGTTAGGTTAGGTTAGGTTAGGTTAGGTTAGGTTAGGTTAGGTTAGGTTAGGTTAGGTTAACCCGAGTTCCTCCATAAGACGGCCGAAATTTGACCCCTTCGATTTTCGATTTGACCCTCTCAATCGATGCCATTTTTGATGCTGATTCCAAGTGTCCATGGGCGTTTTCCGCTATCTTGCCCAGAAAGTCGATTTTTTGGGGGTCAAAGTTCTTTCGGAGGGGCCTGCAGAAATAGGTCTAAAAATGCGTTTTAGACGTTTTGGGACATTTTTGGAAAAATCTATAAAAGTTCTTTCGGAGGTCACTTGACATATGGTAAGTTAGGTGTGGTAAGGTGAAGGAGGAGGAGGAGAAGGTTAGCTTCACTCTTTCGGAGTTTTGATAAAACCTGAAGTAAATAGGTTAGGCTCCATAAGGATACACACAATCATGTAGTAATGAGTTGGAAAAATTTTTAAAGTCAAGTCTTTTGGAGGAGTTTTGATAAAACATGAAGCAAATAGGTTAGGCTCCATAAGCTAACACGCAACTGCATGTATTTGGGACTTAGAATATTTTGAGAGGTTATTCTTTCGGAGGACATTTTTAAGCATGGCTTAAATAGGTTAGCCTCCATAAGCTAACACGCAACTGCATGTATTTGGGACTTAGAATATTTTGGGAGGAAATTCTGTCGGAGGAAATTTTTAAGCATGGCTTAAATAGGTTAGCCTCCATAAGGATACACGCAACTGCATGTATTTGGGACTTAGAATATTTTGGGAGGAAATTCTGTCGGAGGAAAGTTTAAGGCATGGCTTAAATAGGTTAGCCTCCATAAGCTAACACGCAACTGCATGTATTTGGGACTTAGAATAGTTTGGGAGGAAATTCTGTCGGAGGAAATTTTAAAACATGGCTTAAATAGGTTAGCCTCCATAAGCTAACACGCAACTGCATGTATTTGGGACTTAGAATATTTTGGGAGGAAATTCTGTCGGAGGAAAGTTTAAGGCATGGCTTAAATAGGTTAGCCTCCATAAGCTAACACGCAACTGCATGTATTTGGGACTTAGAATAGTTTGGGAGGAAATTCTGTCGGAGGAAATTTTAAAACATGGCTTAAATAGGTTAGCCTCCATAAGATAACACACAACTGCATGTATTTGGGACTTAGAATATTTTGGGAGGAAATTCTGTCGGAGGAAATTTTAAAACATGGCTTGAATAGGTTAGCCTCCATAAGCTAACACGCAACTGCATGTATTTGGGACTTAGAATATTTTGGGAGGAAATTCTGTCGGAGGAAATTTTTAAGCATGGCTTAAATAGGTTAGCCTTCATAAGCTAGCACGCAACTGCATGTATTTGGGACTTAGAATAGTTTGGGAGGAAATTCTGTCGGAGGAAATTTTTAAGCATGGCTTGAATAGGTTAGCCTCCATAAGCTAACACACAACTGCATGTATTTGGGACTTAGAATATTTTGAGAGGAAATTCTTTCGGAGGACATTTTTAAGCATGGCTTAAATCGGTTAGCCTTCATAAGCTAGCACGCAACTGCATGTATTTGGGACATGGAATATTTTGGGAGGAAATTCTGTCGGAGGAAATTTTAAAACATGGCTTAAATAGGTTAGCCTCCATAAGGATACACACAATTATGTAGTAATGAGTTATAAAAAATTTTAAAGTCAATTTATTCGGAGTTGTTTTGATAAAACAGGTTAGGAGATAGGTTGGCCTCCATAAGGATACACACAATCAATCATGTAGTAATGAGTTGGAAAGAAATTGACAGGAAATTCTTTCAGAGGAATTTTGATAAAACATGGAGGAGATAGGTTAGGCTCCATAAGGATACACACAATCAATAATGTAGTAATGAGTTAGAAAAAAGTTTAAAGTCAATTCTTTCGGAGGAGTTTTGATAAAACATGGAGTAAATATGTTAGGCTCCATAAGGATACATACAATCATGTAGTAATGAATTAGATTGACACAGTGTGTCAATTAAATATGCAACTATGTAGCCTTAAATTAGTGTTTTGATAAGTCAAATTTCAGACTTTTTTTAGGGTTAGGAATAAACAGGTTTTAGGCGCCTTAAAGTAAAGTATGCGCGGCATGTTTGTATACATCTTTCTGAGTATGGTTTAAAGGTTCGCCGTCTTAGGGGGGACTATAAAAAAATAATAATAAATATGTTAGACGCCATGAAGCAGGATCATGAAGCATATGAAGCGATGACGCGGCATTTATCCATTTCGAAGTGGGAGGAGGAGGAGGAAGGATGGCTTGTGTCCGGTTGTCAGCCTTAGTATGTTATTGTTTGTTTAATTTTTGCTTTATTGTTATGTCTACAATGGCACTTATTTATAAGTTCATTTATACCATGTAATAATAATATACAATTTTTGAGGAGTGGAGAGATTTGGGTCAGTTAATTATAACATTCCTTATTAAAGTATATATTTAGGACATTTTTTAGAGTTGTATTTTTAGTAAAGGTTAGACAAGAAAGTTGATTAAAATTGTTAAGAGGAATGTTCTTCTTTCGGAGGAGGTCGAAGTCTTAATCGCTTTCGGTGTCACTTGGTTGGGTGGTTATTGATTGCCTTGGCAGCGGCGCTGGTGAGAATCTCTCGCCTGTCGATAGGTATATACACGTTGGCAGTGTCGACATGTATATTTGCGGCCCTCCTCCGGGTTGTGTACCGAATTGAAATGCTCCAGTTGGTCCCGTTTACGGAGGAACTGAGCAACACAGCCCTTCTTCTTACAGTCATATATTTTCGGTGTCACCGGGTGCTTCTCCATAATATGCCGATCGGCGTTATACATGCGCGTAAACCTCTGTGAACAGAGGGGACAAGGAAACTAGGAAAAAAAGTAAACAAAAAAAAACAATAACATTATATAACTATATGGGTTGCTTTCTGAGGAGGTTTAAATCTTTAGGTTAAAGGAGAAGTGAAACATGGTAGTATAGTACTAAGGTACAGGATTGTTATTGTTAGATATACTTACACGACGTAGATTCGGATCGGGCTTCTGCCGGCGGCGTGCCGCGGTTCCTCGTACTTTAACCTGAAAGGTTAAAAATAGGTTAGGTTGTATATTAGGTTAGCTTACACATACATATAACTTTCGGAGGAGGAAATGAAAGAGAAAGATACTTACGGTACGGCGGCTAACCGGGACGGGATCGGAAGAGCGCTTATTCGCTTGAGAACTGGCTTGTCTCCTTTGGTTAGCTTCGTTGTTGCTTCCGGAAGCTGCTTTTTCGGTCTTTGCTTGCTTGAGTCGCGGCTTGGTAATTTCCCACGCGTCGTCGTCTTTGTTACTAGTCTGCAAACACCACAAAATTGTACTACCAAAGTTGTAGAAAAACTCCTATCGGAGGAACATTGGATAAAAACATAATTAAAAAAATACCTTTCTTCGAGGCAGTTTGGCAAACGGAGAGCGAGACTTTGTCATCTCGTTCTCACTTGAAGAGGAGCTTCCGGGCGAGTAGGTTGAATGTGAAGATGAGGAGGAGGAGGATGAGGAGGAGGAAGACGAACACTTTTCCATGTCCTCGTCAGCAACCTGAAAAATAATAATTATTATTATATTTGAAAAAAAAGAAGTGCATGTTTTAGGTGGTCCCACACCATCATCATTAATGGTGGTTGGTTCTTTTGGAGGAGTATGCACCTGGTCATCCGTCTCATCTTGACTGGACTCTGAATATTTGGATAAGGCTGCCGGAGCGCCCGGTGCAGAAACTGTCTTTGCGAAATAATCCTTATCATCATCAATGAGATCCTCATCATCAATCTGTTAAAATAAGAAGAAACATTTTGAAATTTAAAAATTTAAAAAAAGTTTGCCCACTCTTTCGGAGGAGGAGGGTTGTCAAGCTTTGTCCGAGTACTCTTTTGGTTAAAGTATAGTATAAAAATATTTAACTAACAAGCGGCGCGGGTTGGTACTGCAACGGCGGTCGTCCAGAGGATGGGCCAGCCACTGCGGCGAGCTCATTTGCTGCCAATGGTGGAGGTGGTGGCGGTGCCTCCTCCGCAACAACACCAGAAGGTTGAGGGAGGTCGGTTTGCCAGACTGCTCGCACATATGCCTGAAACTTTTCGACCTAATGATAAAATATTTAAAAAAAAAAGAAGGTTAGGTTGATTTAGGATCTATTATAGACCTCTAAGCTGGTATTATATAAAGTTATTGTAAGGTTACTCTAAGGTTACCTTTGAACGGCACATAAAACCTATAAAGGTCCATACTAGCTGCTCGCCTAGATCCTGCTGTTCACGAGGAAGAGATTTTATCAGTTCCTGTGAAATGTGATACAAAACAATAGTACACCACGAAAGGATTAGTTTGGTATTAAACTTTGGAATAAAACTTTATCAGAGGAGTTGTCACTTACAAGAAGGTACCCTTCCGGGTTCCCTTTCCTCTGGGCGATTCCCTCCGCTATCTTCCTCTGGAGTTTCGCCTCGGCCTCCTCCTCCTCCTCCTGCTTCTTCTTTTTCTTCTTCTTCTCCTCCGCTTCTTTTTCATCTTTTACCTTCGTTTGGCGCTGTTCTTCCTCCTTCACCTCCTGCGTCCTTTCTTCAGTCTTATCTTCCAAGTTCTTCTGCATTTCCATTTCCTCTACCATCATCTTCTTCTTTCCAGCTTCTAAGTCTCTTCTTTTTTTCTTCTTTTGTCCTTCTTCATCAACAGTAACTGTAAAGTTATATTAAAATAGACAACCAAAAATTAGACTTTTGGAGGTTGAGGAGTAGTTCCGTTCACATTGACCGATTTGGACCAAATATTTTAGGTATACATATACCTTGGACCATATACAAGGGCTGGTTCCCTATTGATTTTCAGATATGGACCTCATCATTGACCAAAAGTATCCGGGTAGGTGTCTTGGAGGTGGTGGGGGTAACCAAGTCGTCAAAAAAAATATTGTCTTAATCTATAGAGGAGTTCAGGACGATCATTTTTTAGGCCACGGTGGGGTGGGCTTTTGAAGGTCTGGGGTCCCCAGTCGTCAAAATATTTTTAACTATAAATCGATGGGGTCGATGGTCAATTTTTTTGCCACAAAAATCTAGTATAATGGTCAAATGTGTATCCAAGTTTGTTATTTTTGGTTTGTTAGTTTGTTATGTATTAATGGTTACACGGTATTAATGGTCCTCATTTTTTTACAAAAATTAAAGTTAGGTTACCAAAAGAAAACTAAACAACAACAAAAACGTTAGTTTTTTTTGGAGTGAGGATGATGTGAGGTTGATTTTTAGGAGGAGGGGGTTAGACCGTTGGTGTTTGTGATGTGATGAGAGCATGACACAACCACAGTTCTTTGATCACTTCTCCTCAAGTTAGCGCAATAGGCGATACTCGCGGGGCTCATTCATTTTAAACAGTATGGTTGAAAATTTAGTCCACCGAGTGACGCTCCTATAGCAGATTCACAACCATAATGCACAGCTGAGCCGTGTAGACCATAAACAAATACGCATACTCTTCTCTTCGAAACAAAATTATAAACTTTTTTCATAACTCTAGTTTTTTCGTGCTGACGGCAAAATCATTAAACTAATTACCTACAAAGTAAATTGGCCCTTAATTTCGTTCAATAGTATTCATAATTTATGAATCATAAATCACAGCTGCATTACTGTATGCCTATCGAATCAACCAAGGTTATTCTATAACTTATTGCTGATTCCTGCATTGCTAGTTATACATTCGGAGGAGGAGGAGGAGGAAGACCATGAGTTACTTACAGTTTTCTTACAGACACGCTCTTAAAGGCGAGGAGCATCGCCTCCAAGCAGCAGAAGCGTCGAAGGCGCCGGCCTATTGACGACGACGACGGAGAACCTGCAGCGACTTCGGGCACCTGCAGCGACTTCAGGCAACTACATGGATTGTCGTACCTTAACCTAGCCCTAGCTCTCTGAACTTAGGGCACCTCCAGGGACTTTATGAATCGGATGTGAGCCACGTGAATTATCCTAGTCTCTCATTCACCGACCAGCGGTACCGATAGTGACTTTAGGCACCTTAATGTTAGTCGTGCGGCTTAAAGAATTTATAAAGTTTAGGCACCGGTACTTGCAGTAAATTAACTTGAGAATATATGTGATACTTTGACGTTAGTTTTATTAAAGTTGAGAGTGAATAGGTTAGGCGCCGTAAAGAAACACAGAGAGGGTATAGCAGTATTCAACAACTCTGGCTTAGCTAACTTATGAAACGACTTTCGGTTAGGATTTTTCAGGAGCTTAGGTAGCGCTTGACTACTCTAGGTTTTTTGCCTTGTTGTACCATGTTCACGATATATGCTTTGCGTACTTTTGATTAGATTTCTAGAGGAATTTAATGAAGTCTTGAATACATGTGATACAGGTTTCTGTTAAAAAATATGCGTTGACCGATGGGTGATATTTGTTAGTTTCCTCCTTAGGTTAGGATTTTCCCCTCCCCAGACAGTATGAAAAAATGCAGTAGGTTTAAAACTGAAGGCGTTGTTGCTTTCATGAGAAGGCAGTGTGAGACGACGAATATTCTTTCGGAGGAGGAGGTTGAAATTTAGGAAAAAGGTTAGTGAGTTACGTTAAACCAGCATTAGATTAGGTAATGTAGTATAATAGTATTATTATTATGAGCTTTAGGCACCTTCAGGGTCTTCCAGCACATGCATCATGGAGTACGGGAACTTTTAGGATATAGGATTTTTTTTGGCACCTGCATTGAATTAGAGACCTTGACGTTACTCAATTTGTTTGTATTTATCAGGAACCTGCATGGACTATCGGACCTTAACCGAGCTCAACAGTCATTCAAAGACTTTTGGACTTTAGGTAACGTAAATGGTTTAGGGCACTTTAATGAACTTTTTTATGGATGTGGGCAGCCTAACAATCTTTAGCCTGTGCTTCGTTCCTTAAACTTTCGGAGCAGTTAGGTGGAGGTGCAGGCCTGCTTTTTTACACTACCCCAGCCGAGAGTGCAGACGTACACGCTAAGAGATATGCCCATCATCATCATCATCATCTACAGCTGCAGAGGCATATTTCTTTGCGTGTACGTCCGCACTCTCGGCTGGGGTAGTATAAAAGCTCAGCTCACAGTGTTCAACGTTTTTGTTCATTTCTTTTTCTCTCAGGTGAAGCTTACCTGTCACACTTTTCCCCAAGGTTGCTAGAAAAGGATTTGTTAGTTCTGAGGTCAGGTTCAGTTTTTATAGGCGCGTTTAACTTTGTTTATGTTAGTAGGGATTTTTTTAAAACTTTGTTTTTAGGGAAAAATGTCAAACTCCCAAAGCGTTATTGCTGAGACTCGCATCGCAATGGAGCTAGTGGACGAGGTTGACGTTCACAAGGGGAAAGCTTTAAGGCTTATTACCCCCTATGAGGGAGAGCTGGAGCTACCTGTGGTAAGGGTATTGAATTATGTATATATGTTACATTCGGAGGTGGAGGTTAACTTCTTTCGGAGGAGAAGAGGGGAACTAACTTTGATTGGTGGTGGTAAAGTACATGATTTATTTTTTAGGGTTTGGTTTTTAGGTGTTTTTACACTGATTTTTACGTTGTCACTAATTTTTGTTTTTCCATTCTCTCTCTCTCTCTCTATTTAAAAAAAGGATGGGGTCGAGAACAAAGGCGCCATGAGGAATTTGGGATTGGCATCAGTATTCAAGTACGACCGGAGGAACGAGGAAGAAGAAGAACAGATAAAAGAGCAGAGGGAGCTGCACAACAAGCAGAACCTACAACAACTGCAGCAGCAGCAGCTAGCGACTGAAAATGGTACTGTGGAATCCGTCGATCCGACTCCCGTCCCTCCTCCTGATGGTGGAAAGGAAGCTGCTTTGGCAAATCAACCTAAAGTGAAAGCTCCTCCGAAAGAGGCGGATGAGGACTACCAACGAGGGCTTGCCATATTGCATAAAAAATGGCTCTCTGGATCGAGCACGAACAACCGATTGCAATGCGACCGTTTTAAATATTCTGAACTTATGGGTAGTGGATACTGCGGGAGCGTTTGGATCGCACAAATAGATGGTGAAGAGTATGCGTTGAAAAAAATTGAGACGCGAAGAACTTCTTGGGGGATCATGGATGTCTATAAGGAGAGAGATCTCCTTCTCTACCTAAATCACGAAAGGGTTGTGCGGTTGTGTGGTGCATTCCAGCACCAGTGCTACTCGTATTTGATGATGGAATTGTGCTACGGTAAGTTACTCCTCCTCCTCGGACTCCTCCTTAGAAATAGTCTTTGAAATGGTTTTTTATTTTAAAAAGAGTTACAATTGTGGTTAATTTTTTCTCTTCTCTTTCTTTCTTTCTTTCTTTTTTTTCTTACAGGCAACGTTAGAGTTCTAGCTCATAGATTCAAACCTGTGCACATGATAAAGTTTACGAAGCAACTGTTAGAGGGTCTACAGTGGATCCATGCAAAAAATGTTGTCCACCTGGACATTCGACCAGAAAATCTTTTGATAACCGCAAAGCAGGACTTGGTGATTTCGGATTTTGGAGACGCACAAATACTGAAATATGTAAGTACTGGTTAGGAAGGTATTATTCCCCAAAACCTCCGAAAGTTGTAGGTACTAGTCTGATATGGGCATTCTATTTGTTTTTGACTAACAATAAATAGGACAAGGAAGTGGTCAAGTCTCCTCGTCGGCTTGGGGATGCAGCGTATCATGATTCGGACGCCAATGAAAGGTTGGAGTACTCAAAAGCAAGTGACATTTTCTCGGCTGCATGTTCCATCTACGAATTTTTCAGGACGCCCCATTTCCTCATGCGGTACAATCTGTACTGGGCTGACAGGCCATCAGTGTACGCCAAGGTTCATAGATTTGGGAGACAACAGCTAAAGAAGAAGAAAGACTTGGAGAGGGCATCGCGAACTAGCCTGTACAGTAGAGCTATCGTTGTTTCCCCTGTAGGGGACCTGTTGTCCAGGATGATTGAGCTGGTTCCCTCCGAAAGGCCGACTGCAAGTGAATGTTTGGAGCTGAGGAGCTTCGTGAATGCTTTGAATGAGGTTTCGGAGGACCGAAACAAAAAGCGTAAGTTTCTCTGTCGGAGGAGGGAACACAAAAAAATTTATTTTCTTGTTGTTAAAAGTACCAACTATTTTCTAATAGGGTTGTCTAACCTTAATTTCTATTTGTGTGCAGCAGTAGTACCGGTAACTCCGATTCCATTTTTTGATCCTTATTATGCGCAAACCGAACACAAGATTGGAACAACGCCAAATCCGTATTTGGTTATGGTCATGGCGGGACTATATTACGACGCAGAGGTGATTGTATTATATGTTTTATGCTCTTTTTACTCCGAGAAAGCCTATTGTTAGAACTTTCAGAGACAGAGGCAATATAGTTACATGTTTATGAACTTGTTCTTTTTCTTTTTTTCTTAAATCGCAGGAGTGGGAGAATCAATCCAAACCAGCCGAGCCATCATGTTGCCACGAGATATATCCACGGGACATGTCCCCTCCTTTAACTCTACGGACCCCACCGGTCCCAAAGGCTATTGGTTCTGATGCATGCACGGAAGTCTCCGAAAATGCGGTTGTTGCCTTCAACGCTCCTCCTCCTCCTCCTCCTCCTCCTCCTCCTGCACCATTTACATCTTGGAATCAGACATCCGCACTCTGGCAGTCAACTCAAGGAGGCTCCTTGATGATGATAGACCAGAAGGAGTTTGCTAAAATGCTCGCATCTCTGGTCGCGATTTCCGTGGACAAGGCGATAGAAAGAGCAGGAATCAATCCAAAGCCCGAAAACAAGAAAAAGGCACCGCCAGCTGCAGCAGCAGCAGCACAGGGAAAAGTCAATGACCGGATTCCTCCTCCTCCTACTACTACTACTACTACTACTACTACAACTACTACATCAATGGATCTTGAGATGGATTTTGTACGCCCTCGACCTCCTCCGCCAATAAAGGTGGATAAGTCTCACCTCGCCGCCGCCAAGGGTCAGGCGGTTGTTGTTAGGACTGCGTCACCTCCTCCCAGCACTCGAGGAGGCGATACGTTGCACGCTGCTGATACAGCAAAGGAGAAGAAAGCATCAACGAAGTCTGCCTCTTTCGGAGGAGGCAAAGATGGAAATGGAAAGACTAGAGGAGGGTCGGCTGTTGCTGCTGCTACTGCTGCAAAGAAGAAGAATGACAATGTTCCCAAGAAGAAGACGAAGGATGACGAAGGTGGCAAGAAGGTTAGTGATGACGGAGGTGGTAATATGAAGGATGATGATGGAGCTCCGATCAATAAGAAGAAGAAGGAGGGCGTTTTAGCAGCGAAAACCCCAATCGGAAAGAGTACTCTGGTGAATGGTCAAGGGAAGGTGGATATAGGCCCTATTGCTGTGCTGAATCCAATGGATTCAAAAGTCAAAATGGTTGCTCCTCTGAAAGTAAATATGCATTATCTATATATACTATATCTATCTATTTTATGGTTATTTGACTAGCTTGATGTCATGAATGCTTCTTGTTTAATCTTTAAATGATAAATTTCTTTGGTTTTTTTTGTCTGTTTTTCTTTAGCAGCGACAGTCCAAAAAGGCAGTAGAGGGCATGGTACCCCCTCCGGCTGTACAGGATAAGGCTCCCAAGAGGAAGCAGCAGAAGCAGGACAGTCCTACAAACAATGAATCTTCTTCTGGGAAGAATCAAACTACGAACACTGCAAAGAGAGGAAGGATGCTGCAGAAACCTGATGATGTTTCGGAGGAGTTGGAGGTTTCAGAGGAGGAGGAGGTTTCTGAAGAAGAGGATGATTCGGAGGAAGAGAATGATTCAGGGGAGGAAAGAGAGACCGAGTCGTACGATGAAGATGACGAAGGCGGTGGATATGAATGTGAATACTGTAAGTATTTCCATAAGGATGCAGAGGAGATTCGACTTCACTATCCCAGGTGTAAGAAGGCTCCTCAACGTCCTAAAGCTTCTAAAACTCAGAAAGATCCGAAGGGCGGTAAAGGAACTAAACGTGATAATAAAAAGTGAGTAGCTCTTATAAGATTACTTGGATATATGAATGAATTACAATCCGAAATGTTTGTTTAGGTTAGTTTTTTTTTAAATCAAATTTATGTTGTATTTTATATCTTGTTGTCTTGTTACATTAACCTAACCAGTTTAATTAGATCAGTTTATTTTGTCGTACGGTGAGAAAGTTTTGACGCAAAATAATAAACCAGTAAATAAAAAACTAAAAAAATTTTAGAGTTCCTCTCACACTCATTTCTACTTGCATCATACACATTGTTGTCTTTTGTATCATTATCATTATACACATGCATTAAATTTAAGTTTAAGAAGCACAAAAGTTAGTTGTAGTTGGTTAGGCTTTGGAGTGTGGGGAGGCGATGGAGATTAGGATGACTCTTTCGGAGGAAGGATGGCTTGTGTCCGTTTGGCATGCCGTTATACATATATATAACACCACGATAACTTTAACGTACGAAAGCATCCTATCACCAGCTAGAATACTTTCATAACAACAGATAATAATAATTGCTCATATATAACCACCATGACCTGACCTCACGTCTCATAACCAGCCATAATCTTTGCATATCCTCCATAACCTGACCTCACTGTTCATTTAACCGAAGCCATAATTTTGTTTAGGTATGCTTACATGACCTGACCATAAGTGCTCATTTAACCAGCCATTTAATGTTTTTTTTGTACGCATGTGATTTGACACAGCATGTAATTTTCAGAGGAACGGCTTTCGCTAAGGTTCGCAATATGTTGCACAATACTTCTGAAATTTTGGCTGCTACATGGACTTGGAGCAAATAATTGTTGTTATGGTAAACTAGGATGCATTCTGCAACTGCTTTGCGTTAAGGATCTTGACGTTGTTCGCTTCGTTGGATTTAGGGTACATGCAGTCTCTTTGGGCACACGGAAATTTAATTCAGTTACCTGCAATGACTTCTGGCACCTGCAGGAACTTAGGTACCTGCAATGACTACGGGAACCAGCGGGAACATTGGTACCTTCAATGACTTGGGGAACCTGCAGGACCTTCGGGCACATACAGGGACATGAAGTGCCTACAAGTAGTGTCGGACCTGAACCTAGCCCAACATTTATGAACTTCGGGGACCTGCGGGCACTTTGGACACCTGCGGGGAGTTCGGGCACCTGCAGTAACTTAGGCATCTTACGGTTATTCGTATACCTGCTGCAGGCTGCGGTAACTGAATATGAAATGAGCTTGAAGTGTATCATACTTTCGGAGTTTATTATGAGGTAACTTATTTTTCATCACTCTAGGTTTTTTGCCTCGATGGTAACATAGAGGATTGACTAGGCTAACATAAGTATCTACTTTCGGAGGGTTTTTTAGGGAGAAAATGCGCTCTACTCTTGGTATTTTGCCTTTCCATTATCACGATATGCTTTGTTTACTTTTGATGTAATTTCCAGAAGAATTTAATAAAGTTTGGAATACATGTGTGGGGTTTCTGTTAAAAAAGTATGCATGGATTTATGGGCGATATCCGGTTAGTCTCCTCCAAGTGGATTTTCTCCTCCTCTGCAGTATGCACAAATATATGTACATACTTATGTTAGTTATGATATAAATACTTTGGGTTTGGTTTACGAAAAGTAGAATGGGTTCGGAGTCACCGTAAGCGGAAAACTGAAGGCGGTTTCTGCTGTCGGAGGGGGAGGAGGAGGAAATATTTAGGAAAATGTTAGAGGGATACGTTAAACCAGCATTAGATTTGGTTATGTAGTGCATTAGTAATTATGAAATTCAGGCACCTTCAGGGACTTGCAGCACAAAATAAAGTATGCTGACATGTAAGGATTTCGGGCCCCTGCATTGAATTAGACACCTTGACGTTGCTTAGTTTGTTTGGATTAATCGTGCACCTGCAGGCACTGTCGGAGCTTAAAACCTTAAGGCCAACATTAATTAAGAATTTCGGAACACTACTTGAGTTAGGCACGGTAGTCTAGCCGAATGTTTATAATTTTAGAGTACCGCCAATGACTTGGGGCACCTCAAATGACTAAGCCAGGCTGGATGTTGGCTGTCTAACCTAGCCTATGCTTCGCACCCTTAACTTTCGGAGATGTGAGGAGGAGTATTTTATGGAGGTTATTGTATGCTATATTTAGTTGTCTTATAGAATTCCGATATACATTACTTAAAATTAAAAAAAAAATCTTTTTGACACTTGGATGAAATGCTTTTGACTGGCTAATAATAACGAAACGTATATTTTGATGTTGTCAGGTTCGGTTATGAAAGGTATGATTTAAAAATATATATGTTTACATTCTGGACAGATGATGAAAAAAACTGTCAGAGGAGGAGGATGTTTTGTATATGCTGGAGAGACTTTATTAATGTTAGTAATTGATATGAATGGTGTAAAAAATCAAGTTTTGCAGTCAATAAAAATCATTTTGTTTTTATCTTGTTTTTTTTATTAAATCGAAAACCATCAATGTTTGTATTTATTTTCATGACAATACAGGAATAGAGATATGACGATTATACAAGAATTTAATTAGTTAATTAAATCTGACGGAGGAGTTCTAACCAGATAATGAAATTGCATGTTCACTGGACATCAATGTCGCTGTCTGGGGAGGGAGACCTACCCTCCTCCTCCGGTGATTTAAAACGAGTTTGTATGTTGAAGGGGAGGTGCTGGGCATAGTGATTATGGCTAGCATCGTCTTCCTCTTTCCTCTCGGGTGGTTTCGTGACCGTGCGCCTGGTGACCGGGACGGGAGAGGGATAGTTTTTGTCACTCCTCTCGGGCGGCTTGGCGACAGTGCGCCTGTTTACTGGGATCGGTGAAGGATAGCGACGACGGTCAGTTTTTGGTTCTTCCATCCTGGCAGGTAACTTGTTAAGTCTCCGCTTCTTAACGGGAACAGGTTGGTGAGGGGGAATTACAGGGGCTGGTTTTAGGTCCGCAACATGTTGACCCTGGTCCGAATCGTCATCCTCATCATCGTCATCCTTGTCCGAGTCACTGCCGTCGTCAGTAGTAGTGGATTCGGTAGTTGGAAAATAAGTTGCCACCTCCTCCTGGTCATAATAGAAAGCTAGCATGGATGGGTTTAGATTGGGAACGGTCTCGTCTCCGAAAAAGGCAAAGTTCTGGGATGTGTCCATGTTATATTCACGAGTAAGGAACTCTGAATCTATGACAACACAGACACACAAGTAGAATAAAATTAATGGTTTGTTCGGATGTTATTATTGCTGCGGCAGGGAGTTACTCCTCCGAAAGTTAGATACACTTTTATTAGGTTAGAAATGCTTGCTGTATAAATGTATATACTTACCATTGCGGTCGTCATTAAAGGACACTTTAGATTCCACCATAATGGTTCTGAGGACTTCATCGTTCAAAGCCTGTTCTGCAGTCAGTCGATTTTCGTCGCTGATCATCTTTCGAATCATAAACCCGAATTTACTGAGTAAGGCCCTTTCGGAGAGAAGTTCGCGCGACATGTCAGGTGATGGGGATGTATTCGGTGGTAAGCCGATTACTCTGCCATTTTGAAAAGCATCCATGTACAACTCCTTTGTGTGATTGGTGGTGTTATAGAGGAGTAGACATCCTTTAGCTTCCATTTCAAACATAACGCAAGCCGCTGAAAAGATGTCTGTAGCCGTGGAAAAACGGTTATCTCTAACAGCCATCAAATCCAAATAGCCAGGAGTTCGAGATTCCTTGCAAATCACAGAGTCCTTACCCTGTGAAAAATACCGTTAATAAAAAATATATATATATATATATATATATACATTCAAACAGTTTTGTTTTAGAGTTCAGACAACACCTCCTCCTCCACCTCCGAAAGGAAAATTCATGTATCATATAACACTCACCTTGTCGAGAATCAAAGCACTTCCAAAATCGGAAAGGACAAGTTTGTTCTTGCTGTTGATCAGACAATTGTCTGATTTTACATCGGCATGAATTATCCCTTTAGAGTGAATCCATGAGAGGGCCTGAAGAAGATGAATGCTGAACCGAACAGCATTCGGAGTTTTTATTCGATTACGCAGGGTGTTGACGCTACCTATTAAATTACAAATAAAAAGATACAAATTACACAAGGGATGCTATTAGTTAAGAAAGAAAACAAGGTTAGAAAAAATTAATATTTAGGTTAGTTCTTTCAATTATTTGTTTTTTATATAAAGGAGAAATGTTATATATATATATATATATATATACCATAACACAACTCCATGACTAGGAAGGCATCAACGTGATAAAATGATCCAAGTAGGTTGCAGATCCGCTCATGTTTCAACATGATTAGTAGGTCACGTTCCTTCCAAATGTCCCTTAATGAGACGGTCTCCACTGGGAGCTGCTTGAGCGCCACGTTGCTAGTATACTCGCTCTGGGCCTTCAAAAAGCACAATTATACAAAGAAAAATTTAGGAGGAGGGCATATTTCAACTTTAGACAACTTTCGGAGTAGTATTAAAGGAAAAAAGTCATTAATTTTTAGGTATTAGGTAACATTATTATGACTATATTATTATTCTTTCATTACCTTCCAGATTTTGCCGAAGCTTCCGTGCCCAACCAAGCAGTCAACAACAAAATTGTCAAAGGCCATCTTGGGAATGTACCCAGTCAGGACTTTCCGGAGGTTAAGCTCCACATTATGTCGGAGGAGACGGCGTTCCTCTAAATTGGCGCATTTAGAATAATCAACTGTGGATCGGATATACTCAAGAAGATGATTAATAACGCCAAGATTAGTTGGTCCATCCTGTTTTGGGCCATATAAAACATTAAATTAATATTAAGTTAGTTACTCCAAGGAGGTGAGGAGTAAGAGGAGTTAGGTGGAAGAGGAGGGGGAAATGTATATAAACTCCGAAAGTATTTCTTTCGGAGTTTAGTTTTACTGACCGAATCTAGCTTGATCTGCCCCTTGTACGGCTTCATTTTTTTGCTTTTCTGAACTAAAGTTCGAATGAGTTGAAATTGCTGAGTTTAGATTTTTGGCGGGAAAAACTGCAAAAAATTGAGTATTTTTTAGATGGGAGCCAGCCTCCTTTTATACTACCCCAGCCGAGTGCGGACGTACACGCACACGAATATGCCTCCTATGATGATGATGATTTTTTTACAAAGGCATATTCGTTCGCGTGTACGTCCGCACTCGGCTAGGCCTTAGTATAAAGGCTCTACTGAGAGTGTGCTTCATTGTTCGTTGTGCCTTTGCCAAAGCTGACTTGTTGCAGATTGCCCCGATATTGCTGAAGAAGTTAGTTCTCTTTCGGAGGAGTTTCAGTTTAACGTGTAGTAAGTTTTTGGAGGAGTATATCGCATACACAATGTCAGACGAAGAGGAGGAAAGGAACGTGATTGGGGAATCCCCACCAACGGAGGAGGCTGCTGTGGTCATTCTACGCGAAATACAGCCGTATGATGGAGAATTATCTTTACTAGTTGTAAGTGTATTTAATTATTTGTACACTACATTCATTAGGAGGTAGAGGAGGAGGTTAAGGTTAATTGGTTAGGAGAAGTTTTTGTCAATCAATGTCAATAATATTTTATATTTTTAAATTCTCTATTTTTAATAGGACGGAGTCGGAAACCGAGGATTCATGCGGAGCTTGGGAATAGAGTCGCAAGAGAAGTACAACCGGAGCAGGATTGAAGAAGAAAGGCTGAGGCTTCATCATCAGCAGCAGCAGCAGCAACGACAACTACCTGCGCCGGTTGAAGATGCTCCAGTTGGGGAAGGACAGGCTGATCCACCGGCGCCTGCCGCTCCTAAGGTCAATCGCGATGATGTGGTCGGGGACCAACCAATGCAGCCATTACCTCCGAATGAGCTAGAGGAGGAGTACAGAAGAGGTTTGGATTTGGTCCATAAGAAATGGCTATCCGGCCCGGAGACTAACAGACTTCGGTGTGACAGGTTCTCTTATGCGGAACTGTTGGGTAGCGGTTCCTTCGGTAGCGTGTGGATCGCCCAACTGGATGCCCAAGATTATGCTTTAAAGAAAATTGATACGTTGAAACACCAGTGGGGAATTACCAATACCTACAAGGAGAGGGATTTGTTGATCCACCTCAAACATGAGAGAATTGTTCGCTTGTTTGGTGCATTCCAGCATCAGAGCTATTCTTACTTCATGATGGAATTATGCTTCGGTAAGTTACGCCTACTTTTCCTCCTCCTCCTCCTCCGAAATAATTTTAATAAAAGCATCTGGTAAAGTTTGATTTCCGTAAGTTAGGTACAAGTACGTTATAGTTAATGTATATGTCGGCGTTGTTTTTTGTTTTCTTTTTTTTAAACAGGAAGCGTTAGGTACCTAGCTCATAAATTCAAGGATGTTCACCCGCTGAAGTTTACTAAGCAACTCCTGGAGGGATTGGTTTGGATTCACGCAAAAAATGTGGTACATCTGGATATTCGACCCGACAATCTGCTAATTAAGTCGACGCAAAACTTGGCTATCGCGGATTTCGGTTCCGCGCAACTCTTGAAACACGTAATTAATATATAATAACCTTGTATTATTTTATCCTCTGAAACCTCCGAAAGTTAGTTCTCTAATATTCTTTGTGCCTATTTTATTTGTGTTTACTTTATGTATATGTAGGATAAAGAAACTATTAGGTCACCTCGTTGGCTTGGGGCTTACGCATACCAGGACGCATTAGCAAATGAGAGGAAGGAGTATTGCAAAGCGTCGGATGTGTTCAGCGCAGCTTGTTCGATATACGAGTTTTTCGCAAATCCGCGCTTCCTCCTCCGGCACGGACAAGAATGGGCCGACAAGCCATCGGTGTACGCCCAAGCTCATCGATACGGACGTCAGCATCTTGTGAAGGAGGGAGATCTGAAGAATGGGGAGAGGTTCAGCCTCTACAGTAGGGTTATAGTTACACCTGTTGGCAATCTGCTGTCACGAATGATCCAGGTGGATCCATCTAAAAGATTGACTGCAGAAGAGTGTTTGCAGCACGGGAGCTTTGTACGGATCTTGGAGAAGAATGCAGATAAACTTAACAAGAAACGTAAGTTCCTCTTTCGGAGGAGGAGGACGTTTAAGGTTTTAAAGCATTCAGTGTTGCTTAGTAATGAGAGTACTACTACTAATAATAATAACGATGTACGTTTGGTTTTTTTTTATTTTTGTTTTTTCTCGGTTGGCCTTATTGAATTGCAGCTGAATTACCTGTAATTAGTTATCCGTGGTTAGATATGTCCCCGGAGGAACACAAGATTGGAACTACGCCAAATCCCCATCTTATGAAGATTATGGCTGGCCTCTATTATGATGCGAAAGTACTAACTTTTCTTTTCTACTTTACTCCGAAAGCCTATTGTTTGAGTTCTCTTTCAGAGGCAACAATAATAATGATAATAGCATATGTATCATGTTTTTTTGTTCATGTTTATTCTAGGAGTGGAAGGACGTATCAAAACCAGACGAGCCAAGCAGGCAGGAAAACCCTCGTGACATGTCACCACCTCTGACACAAATGGACCCCGCTGCTGGTGCGGTAGTACCGTATGTAGCCTCCGAACGTACAACCGGTGACGGCTGCAGACCTCCTCCTCCGCCATTTACTTCGTGGGACCAAACCTGCACTCTAAGGCCATCCGCTCCAATGATGGATAAGAAGGAGTTGTCAAAAATGATTGCAAGTATCGTTGCAAGTTCTTTGGATAGCGCTTTTGCAAATGCTGGCTATATCAAACCAACAAATTCAGAAAAGCCAAAACCAGCAACAGCAGCAAGAACTGGAGCAGTTCTCGGCATGATTCCACCTACTGACATGGAACTTGCGTTGGATTTCAGAGCACCAGCACCACCCCCTCCTCCTAAAAAGCCTACCGGTCGCAAAAAAGCCGCAGGTTTAGCTTCGGATACGGCCCAAGCAAGGACTGTTACACCACCATCCACCACACGCGGCGGTGAAACTCTACACGCGACGGATGCAGCAAAGCCAGGTAAAAAAGAAACTTCAATGAAACCTGCTACTTTCGGAGGAGGAAAGGATTTATGGAAAGCTAAAGGTGGAGGGTCGGATGCGGCGGCCAAGAAGAAGGAGAAGAAGAACGAGGATGCAACAACTCCCAAGAAGAAACATGGAAAGGAAGGTCCTGCTGCTGCTCCATGCAAATTGGATATGGAAGTTAGTTACCTAATAAAAAAATATATACATGATAGTACTTACATGACTGTATATAGTTATAGTATTGCTTAGTATTCTTAATGAAATAATGTTTGTGGTGTTTTTGCCTAGGTTGAGTTCAATAAGATGCACAAAGGTACAGTTGCTCCGCCTCCAACAACAACAACTGCAAACAGGAATAATACCAAGAGGAAGCTGGAGACTCATCCGAGAGAAGGTCCGGCGAAAAAGGAGAGGAAAGGCGATGCAAAGAAAATGAACAAGAACCAGCTGCAAGAGGAGCATTCGGAGGAGGAAGAGTCAGAGGAAGAAAAATCAGACGAGGAGGAGGAAGCAGAGGAGGAGGAGGGTTCGGAGGAAAATGAAGATAGCGACGACGGGGATGGCTATGAGTGCCAGTTTTGTTTGTGGTTCCATAAGGACAGTAACGAGATCCTGTTACACTATCCAGTGTGCCCAATGGCGCCGAAACCTAAAGAAGAAGGACCAAAATCTAGAAAGGATCGTCGTAAGCAGAGTAAGAAGAGTCGGAAGGGCAACGGTAAATGAGTAGCTCATAAAAAGGTTGGGATGTTAAAGATTTTGAAAATGAGTGGTTGAATTTTTTAATCAAATGTATCTGCTGGTCAGTTTATAATTACAATCAATTATATATAAATATATATGAAGATTTTTTTTATATGTGACTGTTTTTATTATGAAATGTATAACGGTGAGAATATATTTATTATGTCCCTTATAATAAACTAGTAAAACTAAACTGTCAGAGTTGCACTCACACTCATTTTTGTAAACTTTCTTACACATATTGTTGTTAATACGCATACACGCAAAACTACTTTACAGTACAGGTCAGACTAAAACATAAGTTCAACATCATTCATGGTAAGAGGTTCTATTCTTCTAGTTCAGCCTTTGGAGCGGAGATATGTGTGGGAGGAGGATGACTCTTTCGGAGGAGGAAGGAATAGTTTAAGGTTACGGAAATATTCGGGGGAAGTTTGGTTGGCATGCCTTTTTTTTGTCATATTCTTATTCATTACCTAACAATGTCACGTAGCATAACCGCAATAGTTACGGCCAGAACTGCTAATAACATAGGTGCTCATAATAACCTTCAGTAATTGCATGTATCCTTCCATGTTCTGTCCTTATTGGGAATAGCGAGCCATACAAACTCGTGCATCCTTGCATGACCATACCTTTATGAGAATAATAACCAGCCATCATAACCTACAGTTGGCATTTTTTTTAGCCTCCAATCTCTGAACAGGTAATGACCATGAACTTTTGTGTACTTTTTGTTTAGTTTAGTTATTACTGTCGGAGGTGAGACGAGGAGTTGGTATTGAGGGTTTTATTATATGTGCTAAATTTTGTAGGGTGGTGTTTAGACTATAGGCTTGTAGTAGATGATCTAGGAGTGCATTGTCGGAGTGTAATAAGCTTGCAGAATTTGTTGGTTAGGCGCCATAAGTAATAAGTCAATAGGAATGAACGGAAAAGTTAGGGCATTTATATATAAATGGTTTACTTTTGGATGTAGTCAGGTTCGGTTATGAAAGGTAGAAAATGCATATTATGTTATGATATGTTTACTCGCTTGACTTTATTAATGTGAAAAAATGAATCAAGTAAAGTTAGGACTTTGTAGAGGCTAGCAAGTAATAATAAAATATGTTTATTTGTAGTGATATTTTGCTTTATTAAATCGAAAACCAAAACAATTAATACTTTTTAAGAATTTCATGACAATGCCACAATAGAGCAATAGAGCAACCTAGAAAACCTAGAAATGTTTTTTGGTTAGGTTACAATTTCATGAGGATTCGGCAATAGAGCAGAAGATTATACAGGAATTCATTTGATTAGTTAATTGACTCTTTCGGAGGAGTTTAGCTTTCCGATGAAAGTGCATGGTCACTCGACGTCATTGTGACTGTCGCTTTCCGGAGAGGTAGACCTATTATTGACGGGGAAGTTTTGGGAATACTGATCATCATCTGACTGACTTGGGTCATCATCTTCGCCCTTCCTCTTGGGCGGCTTGACGAATGTGTGCCTGAAGATTGGGAGGGGCTCGGGATAGCGATTGTCACTCCCTCCAGTGTCCTTCTCGTCGTATAATTTGATACGGATGCGCCTGTTGACAGGCACCGGCTGTGGATAGTGACTTTTTTGAGTTTTGTGATTTGGTTTCTTCTTCTCCTCCTCCTCCTCAGGCGACTTGGTGCGTCGGCGCTTGTTGCCAGGAACAGTTTCATTTTGGTTGGGAATGTAAGAGCCAAGTTTTTTGTTGTTATCATCTTGATCCGAATCATCATCCATGTCAGACTCACTGTCGGTTAGGTTAGGGGCAGTTTGAGTAGTTGGAGATTTTGAGGGAACATCCTCCTGGTCGTAATAAAAGGCCAACATGGAAGGGTTGAGATTGGCTAGGGTTTCGTCTCCGAAAAATTTGAAGTTCTGGGACATATCAATGTTGTATTCACGAGTAAGAAACTCTGATTCTGCAGAAAACAAACAATAAGGAAATTATTAATATTAATTGCAAACTCCGACAGGCAATTCCTCCTCCGACAGTTGAATGAACTTTTTTTAAAAAAAAAATTATATGTACTTACGACAACGCTCATTATCAAAGGTCACTCTAGTCGCCACCATAATGGCCCTGAGGGATTCATCAGTCAGTGCTTTTTCAGCAGTCAATCTTTTTTCCTCGGTAATCATCTTTCGGATAAGGAATCCTAATTTGCTGAGTAATGCCCTATTGGAGAGAGGTTGGCGCCTCATGCCAGGTGATGGGGTTGTATTTGGTTGTAAGCCGATGACCCTTCCATTTTCAAGTGCATCCATGTACAACTCCTTTGAGTGAATAGGTGTGTTGTAAAGGAGTAGGCACACCTTGGCGTCCATTTCAAAGATTACACAAGCCGCTGAAAAGATGTCTGTAGCCGTGGAGAAACGGTTGTCCCTTACAGCCATCAAATCCAAATAGCCCGGACTACGAGATTCGTTGCAAATCACCGACTCCTTACCCTGTGAAAAATTTCGTTAATGAAAAAAATAAATATATATATATATATTCACACACTTACACATACAAACAGTTTTGTTTTAGAGTTTAGACAACAACTCCTCCTCCTCCTCCTGCTCCTCCGAAAGAAAAGTTCTTAGATATGTCAAGTTGAAACTCACGTCACCAAGAATAATAGCACTTCCAAAATCTGAGAGAACAAGATTATTGTTGGAATTGATGAGACAATTGTCGGACTTTACATTGGCATGGATTATCCTTTTGGAGTGTATCCACGAAAGAGCTTGAAGAAGGTGAATGCTGAACCGAACATCATCTGGAGTCTTGATCCTATTCCTCAGAGCGTTGACACTACCTATTAAATAACAAATAAAAAGATGCAAATTACATAAGTAACGAGGACATGTCATATTAGAGTTTGTATATGTTTATTATACCATAACAAAGTTCCATTACAAGGAACGCGTCCACGTGGTAAAATGCGCCGACCAAGTTACAGACGCGCTGGTGCTTTAACAAGATGAGAATATCCCTCTCCTTCCAAATGTTTGCAACAGAGCATGCGTTTTTAACTGGTAGCTGCTTGAGAGCCACATGACCCGTGAACTGTCCCTCTGCCTTTAAAAAAAACAAATCATACAAAAAAAAAGAATAAAGTTTTTGGGTTAGGATATAGGTTTTTCGGAGGAGTGTTTTAGGAAAAAAGATATTCATTCAGAAAGGTAAGGTATTATTAACATCATTAGATATTGGTTTTAGTTAGGTTTTTACCTTCCATATATTACCGAAACTTCCACGACAGACCAACCCGTCAACGATAAAGTTTTCAAATACCATCTTGGGGATAAACCCACTAAGGACTTTTCGTATGTTCAGTTCAACGTTCTGTCGGAGGAGGCGACGTTCCTCCAAGTTGGCGCATTTTGAATAATCCACTGTAGAATTAATGTATTCCAGGAGTTGGTGTATTCCACCGAGATTTAAAGGGCCATCCTAGGTTTTGGCAATATTAAAGACATTAAGGTTATATTATAGGTTACCGAGGAGGAGGAGGTTGGGAAAATACGTGTAACTCCGAAAGTATTTCTTTCGGAGATTAGTTTTACTGACCGAATCTAGCTTGATCTGTCCCTTGTACGGCTTCATTTTTTGCTTTTCTAGAACAAACTTTCGAATGAGTTGAAATTGCATTGAGTTGAGATTTTTGGCGGCCATAAAGTTTTTTAGCCAGCCTTTTATACTACTCATCGCCGAGTGCGGACGTACACGCGCACGAATATGCCTTTGTAAAAAAAATCATCATCATCATCGTACTAGGCATATTCGTTCACGTGTACGTCCGCACTCGGCAAGGGGCAGTATAAAAACTCGAGTCAAAGTGTGCTTCATTGTTCTTTGTGCCTTTGACAAAGCTGACATGTTGCAGGTTGCCCCGACCGTGCTCAAGAAATCGTTTTCTTTCGGAGGAGTTTAATGTTTTGGCTAGTAAATTTTGTATAACTTTCTTAAGATTGTAGTAAAATAGTAGTTGTAGGAATTTTATAGGGTTATTGAGCACAATGTCGTCCAAGGAACAAGAAGAACAAGCTGACATGATTGCTGAAAGCCAAGCAATCGAGGAGGAGGAGGAGGAGGGTGAGGTTGACTGGTACGAGGGGATCATACTGCGAATGATTGAACCTTATGATGGCGAATTGACTTTAAGTGTTGTAAGTGTATTTAATTATGTATATACTACATTCGGAGGAGGAGGTTAACTAACTAACGTACTTTAAATTTATGTTATGATTTTTTTATTATTATTTTTTTTAAATAATAGGATGGTGCAAAGAATGTTGGATCTATGAGGGCATTAGGAATAGCGTCCTTTCTGAAGTACCACCGGATGCAGAAGGAAGCAGAAGAAAAGATGAAAGAGCTTCAGCAGCAGCAGCAGCAGATGCAGGAGCAACCATCAGGTGCCGGAGAATCAGCCAAAGCGGCGGCCGTCCCCCTTCCTCCGGCAATTCGTGATGATGATTGCGATGAACCTGTGGTAGCTGAGAAAAGTAATGAAGCCGCTGCTCCGAAAGTACAGGAGGAGGAAGACTACCGAAGAGGTTTGGACATTTTGCACAAAAAGTGGCTGTCCGGCTCAGATACGAATCGGCTTCAGTGTGAAAGGTTCACATATGAGGAGCGAATGGGGACTGGGTCGTTTGGACACGTATGGATAGCCAAGATTGATGGCCAGGATTGCGCACTTAAAAAGATTGAAACCAGAAAGTTTTCTTGGGGGATTATGGACGTTTACAAAGAACGAGACCTTTTGATCCATCTCAAGCATGAGCGGATAGTTCGGTTGTTTGGAGCCTTTCAACATCACAGCTATTCCTATTTAATGATGGAATTGTGCTACGGTAAGTTACTCCTCCTCCTCCTCCTCTTCCGAAAAACCCTCTATTTTGAATACTTTAAAAAAAATGATTACGGTTATGTTTATTTCCTCGGTTTAAATGTTTTCATTTTTTGTATTTGTTTTACAGGTAGCGTTAGGATGTTAGCCCATCGTTTTAAGGACATGCACAAACCAAAGTTCACGAAACAATTATTGGAGGGTATTGACTGGATACATTCAAAGAATGTTGTTCACCTGGACATTAGGCCTGAGAATCTGCTGATTACTTCGACGCAAAATTTGGTCATATCTGATTTTGGTGCTGCTCAGATTCTAAAATACGTAAGTATTTTATGAAAACTTGAATGTATCTATTACTTAGATGAACTCCTCCGAAAAAGTTTTGGTTTTTAATCTCATATGCGCCTTGTATTTTGTTTAAGGACAAGGAAGTTATAAGATCACCACGGTGGCTGGGGGCGGCTGCTTATCAAGATGCAGACGCCAATGAGAAAAGGGAGTACTGCAAGGCTTCAGATATATTTAGTGCTGCTTGCTCAATTTACGAGTTCTTTAGGGTTAATCACTTCCTCCTCCGTCACCCGCATGATTGGGCTGACAAGCCAGCCATATATGCAAAGGATCATCGGCTGGGAAGACAACATTTGGAAAAGAAGGAGGACCTGAAGACTGCACAGCGGGTCAGCTTGGAAGTTCGGTTGGAAAAGTTACCGGTTGAAGACTTGTTGTCCAAAATGATCCAGGTGGTTCCGTCAGAACGGTTGACTGCAGCACAATGCCTGCAGCACGAGGGTTTCGTTAAGCTACTTGAAAAGAACTCAGCTGAGCTTAATCAAGAACGTAAGTTTCTCTTTCGGAGGAGGTGCAGTTTGAAAGATTTTTTCTAATAACGTAATACATTTGAAAATTCGGTTTGGCTAATTGTATTTGCAGCAACAATCCAGGTGGCAAAGGAGCCGTTCATCGATTTTGAACAGGCAAAGCACAAGATTGGAACATCACAGAATCCTTATCTTATGAAAATTATGGCTGGCCTATACTACGACGCTAAGGTGGGTGTGTGTGTGTAAATAGGCTGATGGTTAAACTGTCGGAGGCAACGATAATAAAACTAACATGTATTTTTTTATTCATATTCCAGGAGTGGGAGGATAATTCCGAACGCTCACGTCCAGTAAGCCCAGAAAGTTGGCGTGACATGTCGCCGCCTTTGACTCAGAGAAATCCAAAGATTATTGATTCTCCTCCTTTGGCTGCTGCTTCTCTGGTTGGTCACTCCGGAAATGAATTCTCCGTTAGCTCTCACGGCTTCCCGATGATAGACCCGAAAGAGTTGGAAAAAATGATTAATTCTATTGTTGCCAGTGCTGTGGGTACCGCATTTGAAAAGGCTGGCTACATTAAACAACCTACAATAAAGTCCAAAGAAGATACCAAAACAGCAACTGCACCACCACCACCACCACCAGCACCAGTTGCCGTTGATATGATTCGAGAAGCTAAAAATCTTGATTTCAAACGCCCTCCTCCTCCCCCACCAATAAAAGTTGACAAGTATCACCTAGCCGCGGGGTTAGTTAACGCAAAGGGTCAAGCAAGAACTGTTTCACCACCCTCCACCACTCGTGGAGGAGAAACTCTACACGCTACGGATGCAGGCAAGAAGGATAAGCCAGTAACGCCGTCTACTTTCGGAGGAGGTAAAGGGAGTAAAGCTAAAACTGGAGGAGGTTCTGCTGCCGCCAAGAAGAAAGAGGACGTAGCGTCCAAGAAACCCGGAACGAGAGCTGCTGCTGCTGCTGCTGCTGCTGCAAGCAAATTGGATATGAACGCTGTGGTGGTTTTGGATCCGTTGGATAAAAAATGCCAACCAGCAGCTCCTCCTCCTACGAAAGTACGTAATATCTCAAAAAAATTAAGTATTTACATGTAATGCAGTCAGGATTGCTTATTCTTAATTATAATGACCTTTTTATTATATTCATGTATTTTTTGTCGACTGTTTATAGGGTGAGTCCAGTAAGGGGCAGAAGGTTGTTCCTCCCAAGAAGAGGAGGCAAGATACTCCTCCGAAAGATGCTCTCGGGAAGAAGAAGGAGGATAATGCAAAGAAAAGGAAGATTGAAGAGGAGATTGAATTGGAGGACGAATCATCGGAGGAGGAGGACGGGAGCGACTCGGATGAAGACGACGACGAAGACGACGACTACGAAGGGGCAGGGTATGAGTGTGAGTTTTGTAAGTACTTCAACAGGGATATTGAGGCAATAATACGTCACTATCCCAAGTGTAAAAAGGCTCCCAAGGCTGGTCCGAATGCTGGAAAAGCTCGGAAAGATCGCAAGGATGGTAAGAAGAAGCGTACAAAGGGAAACCCCCGCAAGTAAATACCTTTTTAGTAGAGTTTTTGTTTTTGAGGAGATTAGAGTCAACCGTAATGTTCCGTAATATGTAATTACATGAATATAGGTATGTTATAATCAGTTGGAAATTGTAATCAAATATATATAACGACTTTTGTTTTATATGACTGTTTCTATTGTAATAATATATCAATTTTTATTATGTCGTACGATGAAAGAATATTACAACGCTAAATAAACTAGTAAAATCAAACTTTCACACAGAGCTTCACTCACACTAATTTTTTTAAATTGCATATACACATCGTTGTCTTTTATTGTTATTATTGTCGTCATCATGTATATGTCTGACAAAGGCACACATTCCCTTTGCTTTTAATTTTGTACATAAAAGTTGCTTATAGTTAAGGCTTTGGAGTTGTGGCATGTTTGGAGAAGTATGACTCTTTCGGAGGAGGAAGTATGACAGAGTGCAGCTGTACCTTCAATGACCTGACATGACCAGCTGTAATCTCATGTATCCTTTCATAACCAAACATTTCTGTCCATAGCCAGCCATAATTCACATGTGTCCATCCATAACCAAACATTTCTAGCTATAACCATGCATAAGCAGAAATTTCTAGCCATAACCATCCATAACCAGACATTTCTGGCCATAACCATCCATAGTCTAGTGTATCCATCCATAACCAGACATTTCTAGCCATAGCCAGACATTTCTAGCCATAGCCAGACATTTCTAGCCATAGCCAGACATTTCTAGCCATAGCCAGACATTTCTAGCCATAGCCAGACATTTCTAGCCATAGCCAGACATTTCTAGCCATAGCCAGACATTTCTAGCCATAGCCAGACATTTCTAGCCATAGCCAGACATTTCTAGCCATAGCCAGACATTTCTAGCCATAACCATCCATAACCAGACATTTCTAGCAATAACCATCCATAACCAGACATTTCTGGCCCTGGTAATGTTTTTTTTTCTACGCATGATTTGACAGAGCACGTAACTTTCGGAGGGATATTGAGTTTTGGAATATTTTTTAGCATACAAGTTTGTTTGGATATGGTATTTTATGGTTTTATTATTAGTTAGTCAAGTACATATGAGAAGATGAATGATAAATTAGCATGCTCAAGGTAATCCGGCTATGAGAGTAAAAAAATTATCTTTCGGAGGAGTGGTTACGGTTTTCAGGTAAAGTAAAAGATGTTTTTTTATTATAATGTCCATTAATCGTATTCGGTTATTTAATTAATTGATTGAGACCAAAAAACATAGACAAATACAGTTGTATAGAGAGATTACAGAGATTAGGTTAAGTTTATTGTTTAAGGTTTAAAGTGTGGAAAAAAGTCCTCTTTCGGAGTCATTATCAGGTTAGGAGCCGGGGGAAAGCTATTCAGGGTCGCTTTCGCTCTCAGCGGGTGATGGTGGAGGTGTGGCCTGACAACCGCGCTGGTGGTAGTCTCGTGCCTGACGGGAGGGGTACTCTCGTCGGCAATAAGGACACTCGTATTTCCTGCTCTCCCAGTTATGAGCAACTTGGAAATGCTCGAAGAGGTCCCGCTCGAGTCTGTATTGCCTTCCACAACCTTTCTCTTCGCATTCAAAAATCTTCGGTTTAACAGGATGTTTTTCGCGTATATGTCGATCAGCGTTGTCCTTTCGGGTGAACCTTTGTGGACAGAGTGGACACCCATACTAAAAGTAAACAAAAACGGTAATATTATAAATATGGATTGGTTTTGGAGGAGGTTTAACTCTTTCGGAGGAGGAGTGAAGCATACTAGTACAGTAATAAAGTACATAATAATAATAATATATACTTACGGGTCGTGGATCGTCGTCGCCCGTGGCCGTGCGAGCTAAGGGTCCTCGCTTCTGAACCTGAAAAAGCAAGACAAAAGCAACAAAAAATATTTAGTTAGGTTAGAAAGACTTTTTAAGCACTTCTTTACCGTTAACTTTCGGAGTGAAATGAATGTATATAAATATTTTTTTAGGTTACACTTACTGTTCTAAAGTCCTTTGGGGGCTTCCGTACGGACACAACTGTTCTGGGATCCCGCAATAACTCAAGAGTGAGCTTGTTCTTTTTTCGCCCTTGTCGCTGCAAAAAAAAGAACAATTAATATTAGTTAGATTAGGTAAAATGTATAAAACTTTTTTGTTAGGTTAGGACATGCAACATTTTGGACTTTATTTTTTTAGTATGGGGTTATTTTAATTACCGTTCCGGCAACATTTGGAGCGTCAGGATGGCGCCGCTTCTTTGCGACAGGGGCTGAGGTTTCTAAGGACTTTTCCTTAGGTATCTGTAAACAAAGTAATCAGAATTATAGTACAAGTCGAATTAGATTAGGCTACATATAAATATTCATATATATACTTTCGGAGGGAAAACAAAGAGAAGAGAAAGTATTTTATTACCGATCGCTTCTTTACAGGAACTGGCGCGGGGTACCGGGAGGTGGTCCCCTCTGGGGCTGCGGTGCGAGGTCGACGCTTGCCACTTGACTTGGACTTTTTCTGGGCTTGCTGAAATGTAAAAAAAAATGTTTTATTAGAGTGAACAGCACAACGACAGCACACACATAGGCTAGAGTTAAAACAACTTTCGGAGGAGGTTAAAAAGTTGGCCAAGTACCTTCTTGTGGTCCATGCGGTCCGGTGAGGCTGACGAAAGTCGGTCAGCATGCTCCTCTGGAGGAGCATAGGAAGAGCCAGAGGAGGACCGGGCGCGGCTTGGTTTCTTTTTCATCAGCTGAAACAAAAACAAAAGAAAGAAAGCCACAAGTTAGGTTTTGTAAAGTTATACGTAATTGCATTGTATTTTGTAAAAAAAAAAATTTAAAAAGTTATAAAGGTGATAAAGTAACTTACAGTACGGCGCTGCACTCGAACGGGAGGAGGGAAGCGAATGGGCGATTCCGGTCGAGGGCTGCGGGATCCACGCTGCTCATCACGGGAAGGACCGACTGACTCCTTCGTTCTAGATTTCTTAACCTGAAACCACAAAAACAATTAAAAAGCATGTATGTCAGTTTAGTTAGGAAAACGAAAATACATTTTTATGTTTAGGTTCACACTTTCGGAGGAGGAAAATTTAGTTTAGGTTAGTTACTTACACGTTGCATTTCATCAGACACTGGCGATGGAGATCGCGTCCCAGCCACCTCCGGAGCTGCGTCGGAGGTTCCGACTTGACGATTTGGAGGAGAAGTAGCAGCAAGAGCCCCTTTCTTCTTCTTCTTGGATTTTTGAATCTGAAAAAAAAATAAAAATATACATATTTAGAGATTTTTGGTGCATTAAGAATAGGTACACACATATTTTCAATCGATGCTGTTAAAATTGTCGGAGGAGGTCTAAGTAAATAATAATTTACTTACAGAGCCGGTGTCCATCGGCACAGGAGAGATGCTCTGGGCAGCCACTTCCGATGGAGCGTCGTCGAAGTCTGGGATTGGACGGCTTCTGGCACCAGGACCCTTGGGTTTATTTTCATCCCTCTTCTTTTTATTGTTCTTAGTCTTCTTTATCTGAAATAAACAAAGTCAGGTTCGGTTGTATTAGTTAGGTTAGCTTACATAGATATATACCTCTTTCGGAGGAGGAAATGAGAGTGAATGAGACTTACACTAGGTCGGTAAACCCGGCGGGGATCTGGCCAGGTTGGAGTCTCCTCACCGGGGTCTTTTTTATTGAGACGTTGCCTCCTCTGCTTGGATTCACGTCTCTCAGCACGAACTCGGGATTTTTCCAGTTGCCACTTTTGGTCCTGTTCGTCACCAGTCTGCAAGTACATAAAAAAGGAGAATAAAAAATAAATAAGTTTGCTTAGAAAATTGTAGTTGTCACACAAAATGTGAAGCAGGATAATTATTATGGATGTAATGAAAAATAAAATAAAAGTAAACCTTTGGTGGTGGCAGCTTTGCCATCTGCGAGGGAGACATTCGCTCGGTCTTGCTTGCCGAAGAATTTCCAGATGCGGGCCCTTGGCATGAAAAAGGGGAGTAGCGAGGTGCAGAAGGAGAAGGCGATCGAGTAGGGATGGTTCCGGCTGCTTCTGGCTCAGATGAGCTGAAAACCTTATCAACATCGAGAACCTGTTATAATAATAATAATAAAGTAGGTTAGGAAAGAACACAAAACAAAACTTAAAAAGAGGTTCATCTCACTAGCTTTCGGAGTGAATGTGTTTTAGTCGACTTACGGAGGAGGGTTTCCTGGAAGAGGAGTCCCGTGTGTTCTTCCTGGGAGGAGACAGTCGGCCATCTGATGATGAAGAGTCATCATTGGAAGCGGTTTCGTGCTCTGGAGTCGGAAAGTCGTTGTCGTCGTTGTCGTCGTCGTCGTCGTCGTCATGCGTCTCGCCTCCACTACCTTCTGAGGCTTCCGGAGGTCCCGGTGCTGACACGGTGAGCATAACATCATCATCGTCACCGTCAACGAGCTCCTCCCCGTCAATCTGTAAAAAAAGATAGAAAATAATAAAATAACAGAAATTAGCAAACTCTTTCGGAGGAGGTTTGTCAAAATTTGTCAGTTTTTTTGGATAAAATATATAAATACTACTTACGATAGGCGTGGGTTTGTACCCCAACGGCGGACGTCCTGAGGAAGGGCCGGCAACTGCGCGGTCGTCTTCTGGTCTTGAAGGTGGTGATGGTGCTGGTGAGACTGCGGTGGGGTTTCGAGCAGCAACAGGAGGATATAATTGGGAGACTTGGCCGGTGGGTGGTCTGAGCATGATCCCAAGATAGCTCTCGGGGTACCCTGGCTCTGGATGAAGGTAGAATTCGACAACATTTACAGGTCTGATGAGGGTTGACAGTACCTCCTGAGGAATTTGCTGGATTTCAGGATCAAGGAAGCGAACACGAGGGCGGGGGCCTGGGATGTCCACAAAATACCTTACCGGGTTCACCCTGTCCCGGTCGAGCATAGAAACCTGGTCCGTGCGCGGTGGAGCTTGCTCCTCCTCCGAAAGGGGACCTGAGGTTGGAGGGATATCGTGTCTCCAGACGGCACGGACGTAGGACTGAAAACCTTCCACCTAAAACCATAACAAATATACATAAAAAATATAGAGAAAAGGTTAGTAAGGTTAGGTGGAAAGTTTTTTTTGTATTTTAAAGTCATTGTTAAGTTACTGTGTTATAAAGGTTGGGTTATGAAAAAAATTACTTACAGTAACGCTAGCGGTAGATCGCAACAGGTCTTCCAGGTGGACCTTTGACTGGCACATAAAAGTAACGAAATTCCAGATAAGTTCACTGCCAAGCTCCTGGAGCTCGGGGGGAAGAGCATGTAGGAGTTTCTGAAATAGCAGACAAAAAAATAGTATAAGGTAAAAAAAGGAAGGTTAGTTTTTGGTTTTAAAATCCAGATTAGCTTAGGAACACTTTCGGAGAAGTAACTCTTTCGGAGGAGTTTTACTTACAATAAGGAAACCTTCTGGGTTCCCCTTCCTCTGCGCGACTTCCTCTGCAAGGGTTTTCTGGAGATCATCCTCCTTCTTCTCAGGTTCGTCTTCGACTTGATCCTTTTCAGCGTCCTCATTGGGACCTTCCTCCTTTTCAGCGTCCTCATTGGGACCTTCCTCCTTTTCAGCGTCCTCATCCTTCCCGGGACCTTCCTCCTTTTCAGCGTCCTCATCCTTCCTGGGACCTTCCTCCTTTTCAGCGTCCTCATCCTTCCTGGGGCCTTCCTCCTTTTCAGCGTCCTCATCCTTCCCGGGACCTTCCTCCTTTTCAGCGTCCTCATTGGGACCTTCCTCCTTTTTAGCGTCCTCATCCTTCCCGGGACCTTCCATACACTGAACCGGAGTGACCTCTTCCTCCATTTTATTTTCTTTTTGTTCTTCCTCCTCCTTCTTCTTTGCGGCGGTCTCTTGCGGGATAGGGGCTGCCCGAGCCATTTTTACTTTGGGCGTTGGTGCTCTTAAATCCAAAAAATAACTGTAAAATTAGAATAAAAAAACACCAAAAATTAGTCTTTCGGAGGTTGATGACTATTGTTAGTTTAGGTTACGAAAACTGACTGCAGGATAAGTATGATGATGGCGTTGGTGGTGATTATTATTATTATTTTAAAAGGTTATTGCGACCCAACCATCCTGCTATTTCCCCATTCAATCGTCCACCACCGCCACCACCACCAAACTATTAAACTAACTACTTAACATATCCAAAAACAAAGTTAATTAATTAGTTAATAGTTAATTAAAAAGGATTATCCTACCCTCCTCCTCCGAACTAACTAACTAACTAATGAAAGAAACAGCTGCTGTTAAAACTAACTAAAAACTAACTAAAACTTTTTGTTAGTCAGAGCTCACTACCAAAAAATAATTAAGCTTGCTCCTCTCTCTCTCTCTCTCTTAACTGCTTATCCACCACCACCACACACACAGACACAAAATGTTAAATAGATAATTATTTTAAAAAAAACAACAACATTACCACACTTACCGGTCTTGACTCCTCCTCCAACTTTAAAATCCGGTGGTTTTTTTTAAAAAAAAGGTAATCTCCTCCTCTTCCACTTCTTTCGACACTGTTATTGTTATTATTTTTTTGTTGTTGTTCTGCGCTGTGCCTGACTGACTAATTAAAAAAGCAACTAAGATAATTGCGCTTTAGCAGTTATAAAAAAAGCAACAAACAAAAAGAACAGAAAAAGTCTATTGTTGGAGTGAGGATGATGAGGAGGATACGGATGGCAGCAGGTCGGGACAAGAAATGACGGTCGCTTTAATTGCGCACACACCACCACCACCATCAGCATGGACTCGAGCTCACGTTACCATATAACGTATGATTGACGTTGTGGCGTTTCAGCTTATGAGTGGGAATATGAGAAGTTATGATGAGGAGGAGGACGATGATGTTTGTGAATAGGAGAGCATGACACAGCAAAAAAAAAGTGCGGTATATGCAAATGAGCTGTTTTGCATATATGCTACAAAAACGTTATGCGAGAATACATGTGACTTTTAGGTTACCTATTAACTTACGGAGGAGGATCAATGCTATTGCGTATATGTATGCGGAAGGAACGTCTTCTTTTTTAAATATTGAATTACTCTTTTATGAAGCACACAAAGGTTTTTTTGGTTAGAGAAATCAATAAGAGAGATGTGATGAGTTATTCCTTAAAACTTTTTAAGACTTTTTAGGTTAGCAGTTAGCATGTTCAAGTTAAGTATACATGAGTGTAAAAGAAAATCTTTTGGAGGAGGACGGAGGGTATTCTTTTAATATGATAGATTTGATTTATTTTTTAAAAAGTATATTGCATGTATATGTACACACGTCTTAGTATTATGAGTCTAAGTTTATAATTTTTATTAATAGTTTATATTTGATTGGTTGACAAGAAGAGTACAGCTATTTTATTTTATTTTAAAACGTTTAATAAAATGAATGGAGGGAGGGTCCTCTTTCGGAGGAAACTACACTGGAGGCAGTAGAGTCCGTACTCTAGCCTGACAGTCCTGACCTGACATTTATGCCCATAACCAGCCATATTCGCATGTATCCTTCCATGACCTGACCATTCTGGTCATAACTAGCCCTGGTAATTTGTTTTTTTTCTACGCATGATTTGACAGAGCAAGTAACTTTCGGAGGGATGTGGATTTTTAGGTTATTTTTTTAGCATACAAGTTTGTTTGTGTATGGTATTTTGTGGTTTTATTATTAGTTAGTTAAAAGTCCATATGAGATGAGTGACAAGTTAGCATGCTAAAGGTAAAACTGACATGACTATAAAAAAATTATCTTTCGGAGGAGTACATAGGGTTTTCAGGTTAGGTAACAGATTCTTGTTTTTTATTATGATGTCTTCTAATGGTTATTTATTAATTCATTAAGACCAAAAAATAAAGACATAATAGGCGTATATAGACAGTTACAGTATGTAGGGTCAGTTAATCTTTTAATTTTTATAGTATGGAAAAAGTTAGGTCCTCTTTCGGAGGTAGGATAAGATGAGGAGCGGGAGGAAAATCCTAATCATGTTCGCTTTCGCTCTCAGCGGAGGATGGTGGAGGTGTGGCTTGACAGCCCCGCTGATGATAGTCCCGTGCCTGCCGGGAGGGATACACTCGTCGGCAGTTCGGACAGGCGTACAGCCTGCTCTCCCAGTTATGAGCAACTTGGAAATGCTCGAAGAGGTCCCGTTCGAGTCTATATTGCCGTCCACAACCTTCCTCTTCGCATTCGAAAATCTTCGGTTTAACAGGATGTTTTTCGCGTATATGTCGATCAGCGTTGTCCTTTCGGGTGAACCTTTGTGGACAGAGTGGACACCCATACTAAAAGTAAACAAAAACGGTAATATTATAAATATGGATTGGTTTTGGAGGAGGTTTAACTCTTTCGGAGGAGGAGTGAAGCATACTAGTACAGTAATAAAGTACATAATAATAATAATATATACTTACGGGTCGTGGATCGTTTTCGCCCGTGATAGCCCGGGGTCCTCGTACATTAACCTTAAAGAAAAAGATTAGACAAGTTTTTAAAAAAAAAACATATTTTTAGGGCTTTACCTTTTTCACATGCGGAGAACAGTGAACTTTCGGAGTGAAATGTATGTATATATATATATTTTTTTAAACTGTTACCGTTTTTGACTTTGAGTCCTTTGGTGGCTTGCGCCGCTCCAGTTGGGTTGACGGGTCACGCAATAGTTGTTGCGTGAACTTGTTCTTTGTTTTTCCTTTTTGCTGCAAAACACACACATAAAAAAACGAGAACAAAAATGACTATTGGTTAGTTAAGCTTTAAGGTATGTAAAACTTTTTAGGGAAATGACGTTTTGGACTTTATTTTTAGGTTAGGTTATTTTAATTACCGTAGATCCAACGTCTGGAGCGTCAGGGCGACGGCGCTTCTTCGTTGCCGGCGCAGCGAAGCTTTCGGACTTTTTCATAGGAATCTGTAAACAAAAAATGAAAATAATAAGTCGGAGTAGGTTAGGCTACATATACATATATATACTTTCGTAGGTAAAACAAAGAGAGGAAAAAAAAGTATTTTATTACGGATCGCCTTTTGACCGCAACAGGTGAGTAGCGGACAGTGCTCTCCTCTTGGGCTGGCAGACGACGCTTTCCACTTGACCTTGAGTTTTTCTTAGAACTCTGAAATGTAAAAAAAAATCATTTGTTTAATTATAGTGGACTACACTAGTACACAGCAGACATGTATGTTGTTAGAGTTAAAAGAAAATCTTTCGGAGGAGGTCATAAAGTTAGTCAAGTACCTTCTTTTTCTCAACGCGAATAGGTGAGCCGGAGGATGCTCGGTCAACCTCCTCTGGAGGAGCATATGATGAGCCGGATGAGGACCGGACTGGACACTTTCTCTTTTTAGGTTTCAACTAAAACAAAAACAAAAAAGTAAAGCCATAAGTTTTAGGATTGGTAAAGTTATGTAATTGCATAAGGGTTTTTAATTGTACAATACTTTCGTTTAGGATGCGGAAATGTGAGAGAGTTACTTACAGTTCTTCGCGCAATGCGAATGGGCTCAGGGTAGCCAGATGCCCCGTCCGGAAGAGAATGGTGGGATCCAGGCTGCTCACCCCGGGACCGACCAACTGTTCCCTGCTTCTTTCTAATCTTGTTAACCTGAAACCACACAAAAAAATATAAATAAAATTTAGGTTAGACAATTAAGGTTAAGGAAGACGGAAATACATTTTTATGCTTAGGTTCACTCTTTCGGAGGAGGAGGAGGAAAGTTAGGTTAATTACTTACGGATTGCGCAACCTCAGACACTGGCGATGGAGAGCGCCTCTCAGCCGCCTCCGGAGCTGCGTCGGAGGCTAGGACCTGACGACTGGGAGCAGCAGCAGCATCAAGCTCTTTCTTCTTCTTAGACTTCTTCTTAATCTGAAAGAAAATAAAGAAAAATTCGGATGCATTACAAGATTAGGTACACTCACACACACAGACACACAAACAAACACATTTTCATTAGATGGTGTTAAAGCGTTCGGTTAGGACGTAATAATAATAACAATAATGATAAAATTTACTTACCGAAATACTGTCAACCGACGCAGGGGACGGGCTCCGGGCAGCCGCCTCCGAATGAGCGTCCGAGATTTCGGAAGGACGGCTGTTACCGGGCCCAAGCTTAATCTTTTCTTCCTTCTTCTTCTTCTGACTATTCTTCATGGTCTGTAATAAACAAAGTTAGGTTCGGTTGTATGTTAGGTTAGCTTACATAGATATATACCTCTTTCGGAGGAGGAAATGAAAGAGAATGAGACTTACACTAGGTCGGTAAACCCGGCGGGGATCTGGCCAGCGAAAAGTTTCCACAGTTTTGGTGGTAGTATCTTTTTTATTGCGGGCTTGTCTCCTTTTCTTAGCTTCGCGTCTCTCTGCGCGAAGACGGGATTTGGCCAGTTGCCACTTTTGGTCCTGTTCGTCACCAGTCTGCAAGTACATAAACAAGGAGAATAAAAAATAAATAAGTTTGGTTAGAAAATTGTAGTTGTCACACAAAATGGAAAGCAGGATAATTATTATGGATGTAATAAAAAAAATTATGGTAGTAATAAAAATAAACCTTTGGTGTTGGCAACTTTGCAATCTCAGGCGGAGAGTTTTTCTCTCTGTCGCTTTCACGAGCATTTCCAGATGGCGACCCTTGGCAGGAAAAAGGGGAGTAGCGAGGCGGTTTAGGAGATGGTGAAGACGGAGGAGGCGATTTGTCGGGAGATCGCGAACGGCGTTTGTTTGGGAAGGTACTTCCATCTAATTCTGCCTCGGAATTGGAGAACACATCATCTACGTCCAGAACCTGTTACAATAATAATAATAATATATGTAAAAGAAATGAAACAACACAAAACAAAACTAAAAAAAGGGTTCTACTCACTAACTTTCGGAGTGAATGTGTTTTAGGCGACTTACGGAGGGCTTGCCGGAGGCGGAGCAACGTTTCTTCTTCTTCTTTCGGGGAGGAGAAAGGCGGTCTTCTGATGATGAAGATGATGATGATGATGATGATCCGTCATCGTTGGCACTGGTTTCGTCCTGGGGTTGATGCTTGTCGTCAGCATCCGTCTCGTCTCCACTACTGCTTTCGGAGCCTGAGGATGCAGGAGCCCCAGGTGCGGTTACTGTAGCATTGATATCATCATCCTCACCGTCATCGAGTACTTCATCATCAATCTGTGAAAAAAGAGAAAAAATATATTTAGGTTATGTTCCTCTTTCGGAGGAGGAGGTTTGTCAAACTTTATCAAAGTGCTATTGTGGTAAAATGTAAATACTACTTACGATTGGCGCGGGTATGTACCGCAACGGCGGGCGTCCTGAGGATGGTCCAGCGACGGCCCCGTCGTCTTCTCCTGAAGGTGTAGGTGGTGCTGGTGCTGGTGATGTCGGGGTTTCTGCTGCAGTAGGAGGAGCTGGTGGTGGGTTTGCTGGATAAAGTTGACACAGCATGCCAGTCTCTGGTCTAAGGCATACTCCCAAGAAGCTCATGGGGTAGCCTTTCTCCGGGTGAAGATAAAACTCCACCGTATAAACCGGTCTAATTGCTGATGAGGACACTTCGCGTGGAATGGCCTGAGTTGCAGGGTCGACAAACCGTACACGGGGCCGGTTACCCGGGATGGCGTCAAAAAACTGAGCAGGGTGAGGCATCTCCCTCTCCTCCCTTGAAAACTGCTCATTGCACGGTGGAGGTTGAGCCTCCTCCGAAAGACCCACTGAACGAGGAGGAACGTCGACAGGCCAGATTGCTCGAACGTATTCTTGAAAAGTTTCCACCTAATATATATAATAAATTTAGAAAGAAAAAAAACCGAGAGAAATTAGTTAGGAGATAGATTGGAAGCTATTGTAAAGTTTAGTAGTTTAGTTTAGTAGTATTTATTAAAATTATTTACTTTGTTAGAGGTTTGGATTATAAAAAGTTACTTACTGTCACCTTCGCTGTGGAGCGAAGTAAGGCTTCCAGTGGGACCGAGGAGCGGCACATAACACTTAGGAAGCCCCAGATTAACTCCCGGCCACGTTCCTGCAATTCGGCTGGGAGGGCATCTATTAGTTTCTAAAAAAAAATAAAAATAACACACAAAAAATAGTACAGTTAGGAAAGGTTAGTAATGTATGTAATTTTTTACGTTAGTTTATGAAAACTTTCGGAGTAACTCTTTCGGAGGAGTTATCACTTACAAGCAAGAATCCCTCCGGGTTTCCTTGCATCAGACCGACTTCCTCCGCCGTCACTTTATGGCGTTCGTTTTCGTTTTCGTCGTCGTCGTCCTCCTTCTTCTTCTTCTGCGCATCCGCCTCTATCTGCTTCAGGCTCTGTTCTTCCTGCTTATCGGTGTCGTCAGGCTTGTCAGGTTCGCCCTCATCCTCAGCCGCCTCCACTTCCTGAGCATCCTCTTCCTCCACAGCTGCCTCTTCCGCATCCTCAGCTTCTCCCGTCTTTTCACCTTCCGCCTCTTCGATGATTGCCGGAGCGACCTCTTCCTCCATTTTATTTGCTTCTTCTTCTTCGTCCTCCTTCTTCTTTTCGGTGGCCTCCTGCGGGATAGGGGCAGCCGCAGCCATCGTAGTTTTTAGCGTTGATGCTGCCAAACTCCAAAAAAATAACTGTAAAATTATAAGAACAAAAATACCCAAAATTAGTCTTTCGGAGGTTGAGGATTGTTAGAAAAGGAAAACTAACTACAGGATAGATGTGATGGTTATGTGGTGTTGGTGGTGAATATTATTATTATTTTCTTTAAAAGGTCATTGAGACCCAACCATCTTCCTATTTCCCAAGTCAATCGTCCACCACCGCCACCACCACCACCCAACTTTTAACCTACAATTAAACTAACTAGTTCTAACTAACTGTTCCAAAAACAAAGACATTAATTAGTTAATACTTAATTAAAAATGTTTATCCTACCCTCCTCTTCCAAACTACAACTAACTTTTTTAAAAACAGCTACTGCTAAACTAACTAAAACAACGTTTCTAAGTCAGCGCTCACTACCCTAAAAATAATTAAACTTGCTCCTCTCTCTCTCTCTCTCTCACACACACACTAACACTCTCTCTTAACTGCTTATCTTTTTAAAAATAATTAATGTAATCACCACCACCACACACACAGACACACAATGTTAATTATATAAATAATTAAAAAAACAACAACAACAACAAGACCACACTTACCTTTCCTCGGTTCTCTTCTCCTCCAACTTTAAAAAAACCGGGTTTTTTAATTAAAAAAAAGAAAACTCCTCCTCCTCCAACACTCTCGAAAACTATTATTATTATTATTGTTTTTGTTATGCGCTGTCGGTTGACTAATTAAAAAAATAATTATAATAATTGCTGGTTAGCATTTAACAAAAACAACAACAAGAACAAAAAAAAGTCTGCTGTTGGAGTGAGGATGAAGAGGAGGATACGGATAGCGACAGGTCCGAACAAGAAATGACTGTCGCATCAAAATCGCGCACACACCACCACCATCAGCATGCACTCGAGCTCACGTTAACGTATAACGTATGATTGACGTTGTGGCTTGTGCTGATGAGAAGGAATATGAGAAGTTATGAGGAGGAGGAGGACGGTGATGATTGTGATGAGGAGAGAATGACACAGCAAAAAAATGCGCGGTATATGCAAATGAGCTGTTTTGCATAATGAGACCAAAACGTTATGCGAAGATATATGTGACTTTTAGGTTACCTATGGATTTCGGAGGGATCAATGCAATTACGTATAGGTATGCCGAGGGAATGTGTTCTTTTTTTAATAATGAATTACTCCAGGGTTATTAAGAGGAGATTTGTGTCACAAGCACACAAAAGTTTTTATTAGGTTAGTAAAGTCAATATGAGAAATGTGATGAGTTATTCCTTAAAACTTGAGACTTTTTACGTTAGCAGTTGGAATGTTCAAGTTAAGTAGGCATGATTGTAAAAAAAAATCTGTCGGAGGAGGACGGAGGAGGGTATTCTTTTAATATGACAGATTTGATTTGTAAAAATGACATAAAAAATCTATGTTGTACGTATATGTACACAATCCCTTCATATTATGAGTTTAATTATTTAATTTTTATTAATAGTTCATATTTTATTGGTTGACAACAATATTTTTAAGTTAAATAAAATGAATGGAGGAAGGGTCCTCTTTCGGAGGAAAATCCGCTGGACGCAGTAGATTTCCTTACTCTTCCTCGCTATCACTTTCACTGGTGGTGGTTAGGGGCTTGCAGCCCATTTGATGGTAGTCTCGTGCCTGCCGGGAGTGGTAGTACTTTGGGCAGTACTGGCAGTTGTACGTCCTTGAATCGGGATTATGAACACTGTCGAAGTGTTCCAGCAGATTACGTTGGAGGCGATATTGAGCCCCGCAACCCTTGGCCTGGCACTCATAGATTGTCGGTGTTGGGGGATGTCTCTCCCTTATATGCCGGTCGGCATTATCTTTCCTCGTAAAGCGCTGCGGACACATAGGACAGAGAAACTATAAAAAAAGCATAAGTAAACAAGGACATGTTATTAGGTTATAATTAGTTGGTTAGTTTTTTAGGAAGAAGGCATACACCTTTCGGAGGAGTGAAACATTCGTTTGCATTCATGAGGTTTGTATAATTGTTTGTACTTACCGGTTTTACCCCCTCGTCCTTAGTCTGCCTGCGAACTACGGTTCCACGTTTCTGAAACTGGAAAAGAGAAAAAAATGTTAGGTTATGCAAAAAAAACACAAGAAGTTTATTAATTTTCAGACTTTCCCAGCATTTCATTTCATACATATACAGTTAACTTTTTCGGAGTGAAATTAATAAAACTGTTACCGGCTTGGACTTGAAGTTCTCCGGGGGTTTGCTGCCGGTGACCACTGCTCCTTTTTGGCGCAACAGGTCCTTTGTCACCGCAATGTTCTTTAGCCCAGGTCGCTGCAAAACACAAGAAAAAAAGAAAAAAATGAGTAATGTTAAAAGTTATTGAACTTTCGGAGGAGGATATGAAATTAGGGTTATTATTTCAAGGGCTATTAATTACCATGCCTCCAATGGTCGGTGCATCAGGTAGACACGGCTTTTTCTTTGAAGGAGGAGCTGACTTGGCAGACATGCCGGTGGTGGATTTCTTTTTGGGGAGCTAGAAAAAAGATTGAAAAAAATATAAAACAAGTACGGGTAGTTAGGCTAGGCCACATACATATTATTGGTTAATTAAGTTAGGTACCTATATATTTGCTAGGTTAGGTAAAGTTTAAAAAAAAAGAAAGAAAAAGAGTAATTAGTTACCGATCGCCTTTTCACCGGAACAGGTGGAGGGTAGCGGCCTGCTTCCTCCGGAGCGGTGTCTTCGCCGTCGGTGGTGTCTGCTACTTGCAGCCGATCGCGTCGAGACTTTGACTTTTTCTTCTTCTTTTCGTGCATGAGACATAAAGAAATCATTATTACATTAGAGTACTACTCGCACACACATATATATACTTATTTTTAGGTTAAAAAAAACTTTTAGGTTAGGAGGAACAAGAAAAAAAGAAGGTATTCAAGTACCGGCGTTAGGTCCGGTGGACCAGTTGAGGAGGATCTATCAGCCTCCTCCAGAGGGGCGTCGGAGGCGCGTGATGAGGAGTGGCGATGGTGGCGAGAATGCTTCCTCTTTTTAGTCTTCAACTGTGAAACAGAAAAGGAAGCACAGAAATCCAT